>CAUYRT010059746.1:0-14265 GCA_963574885.1 Lepilemur ruficaudatus | reverse complement strand
TGTAACCCCTGTCTCCCTGAAATGTATAAAACCAAACTGTAACCTAACCACCTCGAGTCCACTTGCTCAAGGTTTCCTGGGAGTGGCTCTGGGTCATGGTCCTCAAATTTGGCTCAGAATAAACTTCTTTTAAATATTTCAAAGTTTGGATTTTTTCCGTCCACAACATCTTGATGTACTGGGTCTGACGAAGGCAGACGAGAGTGTGCTCCGAGGCTGGGTAGGCTAGAGTCTTCCATTGCACCTGTGGACAGGACCAAGGCTCCCATGTCACCAGCTCCCCTCTGAGTTGTCTCACCACTCTCCTGGGAACAGTGGTGAAAAACAAAAGCCTTCTGAAAGGGTTCCTCTGGCACCCCTCGGCCACCCCCTGATGTCACCTTTCATGATTTTCAAGAGAAAGGGCAAAAGTGAGGAGTAGGTGAGCCAGGAACAAAATCAATGCCGCCCACAGAGAGTCATGCTTTCAGTTCAGACTCTCCCTCCTCTCCCACCCACATGGCCATGTAGAAGCCGCACACTATTAGTTCCACATAATTGGAAAGTGTGTCAGGATCTCCCCGACACGAACCAGAAACATGCTGCTCAGCTGTCACCTCCAACGTAACTAATGCAGTTGTGTCTTAATTAGCCACTGCTCACTGACTGCGCTGACGGCGCCCAAGCCCTTTCCAAGGCCCCAACCTGTAGTTGGGTGGTGCCGACGACACTAAAAGTGAGAGGCTGGTGGGAGGGCAGAACTGGGAGTTGCCAATTGTTCAGGTCCCTTTCCCACTGAGCACTGCAAGCTCAGGTGGCTTCTGCCAAGTCCATTTGTCAGGCAAGGGCAACTTTGTGACAGTAGAGTCAACAGGGTCATAACTTTGGGACACATCTATTAAAGGGAGGGAGGAACTGTGACAAAGAAATGGTGGTCTGCAAGATACCTTCACGAGGCAGCTCCCCCGAGGCTGAAGGGGCAACCCTGGATGCATCATGCTGCTCTGCTGAGCCCCCACCTAGCGGCAGCTGGTCAGGCTGAGGGGCCCACCTGAGCCCCGGGCAGCACAGGTACCGGCTAACTTATGACCCGTGGCCTACAGTAGCTGCCCTGTGACGATGAGCTGGGCCAGCTCCATTTCTCCTTCAGGGCCTCTGCCCTCAGCAGCACAAGGGTGGGTGGAGGCAAAGGGTGAGAGACGGCCTCTGCGGTGGAAGAACCCAGGCCCCCACCTGAGAGCAGCGCCTGGCTCCGGGCCCCCCTCGTCTCACTGCCCACCAGCCTGACTGCTGTCCCACTGTCTGGGCCCTGAAGAGATGAGAATCACCCCGGCATGAAGCCAGGAGGAGTGGAGAGGGCCAGGCGCTGCCCCAGCGCGCAGCCCTACCAGCCTCACAGTGAGGCCGCCTCACTGGCACCCCTTTCCCTGTGCCCTAAGTGCCCAGGGCCCTTTGTTCACTTGGCCCCACCGGTATAGCATCCAGGGCCCTTCAACTCTTCAGGCCCCTCAGAAATGATTGAGACGGAAACAAAACTTACTGGCTCCAAGTACAAACAAAGCTTTAAATCGGTTTTTAAATGTCTACAGAACATATCGTCATGTCGGCCAACCACAGCTCCTGTATCCTCACACAGTGCTTGTTAGGTTCAATGTGGGACATGGTATGTTGCAATCGCTTTGACAAGCTGGGGGTGGAGTCTCCAAAAGTGAGCTCGCTGGAGCCTGCAGAGGTTGGCAGAGTTTTGGGAGCACTTACTCTGCTGAGGACCTGTTTACATGAAAAGAAAGACCTGATTCCCTATGTCTCACCTCTAGCACTTTCTATTGAAGCCACACTTCTCAAGAAGGATGAAGAAGCCAACTGGCAAAGAATTGACTGCATTTCGGGACAAGGGCAAACAGCAACTCCTGCTAATTCATCTGAAGGATAATTAAGAAGTATTTACAAGTCTTCCGTCACTGGGCCCATAAAGGAAGCTAAACTACATTAAGGGCCCATTCCCAGTTGTGCTCTGATATATCCAGACAATTCTGGTTAAAGATGAATAACACTAAATATTCTGATTGTGCCAAGGTAATTGGGGACAAACTGATAATGCAAATCAATGAGTCATCCCTCTCCTCAAATTCTTCAAATAAAACACCTTTCCTGCTACCTTGAAAGTTAATTAGCACATGAAATATTTACAACATTAAGGGCTAATTCACTCAGGTACAGTAAATAATAGTAAAACGAGTCATAAGTCATTTTTCATCTGTATCTGATTGGCTCAGAAGTCACATTTCCAAATGAAATACAGAAGTCTCAGTTAATTCCTGGACACTCACGGAATATCCAGCAAGTAAGAGCTATGTTTTAGAGTAGTGTCCTTGTTCAGTTTCTTTCCAATTCCCTGTGTTTCATTGTCTTGGAGAAATATCTAGGGGATCCCTGATACTTGGGCCTTAGCTCATTATCTTTCCAAATCTGGTTCTTTCTGACAGGCTTCACAGGCCTCCTGGCTTCCAGTCTGCCTTCCAGAACTCTCCCTTAGGGCCACTGAGGACCGTGTGCAAGCAGCTTCCTGAGCCCGTGGGTCAGCTCCCAAAAGTTCTCAAGACCAAGCTGCTGGTGGGATTTCTCCTCACTAGCAAGCACCCTGCACACCTGTCTTGCTCTGACATCAATGCCAGAAGCTCGCCCCCTCTGCCTCTGGCCTGGCCTCCCCAGAAACCAGGAGTTTGTAAGTATGTGGAGGGTCTCCCCTGCTTGGATGCTTTCTCTTCTCTATCCCCCACCTCAAGTACACACCAGTTTCAGGCCTGGCTCTTCCAAGCCTGACTTCCACCACTGGAACTGAACTCCATCCACCCCGGAGGCCGCACAGCAGCACTCAGGGCTCTGACCTCTGGGCCTGCCCAGCCGCTCTCTCAACTGAGTCCCTCTTCCTTAGGTTCCGGATGCTGCCAGCTCCTGTCCCTTCCTCAACATCAAAAGCGGCTCAGGAAAGAATCCGTGATGGGGTTATTTTACATCTTAGTGTGAACGAGTCACTGAGGGATCTGAATTTCCAGTATCCTCTCTAATTCTGGAATAACAGCCTTTAAATCAAGTGAAAAGAAATTCTATGACCTATTGAGGAAGATATAAGGGTGAGGAGACTGTCCTAGACCCCCTAAAATCACCCGCCCTACTCTTTACTGAAACAAGTCCCGGAATGGTTAGCCAAGGAATGGCTGTTTAATTAAAAAAATGAGGCCAGATGTGGAGGCTCACGCCTGTAATCCCAGGACTTTGGAGGCCGAAGTAGGAGGATTGCTTGAGCTCAGAAGTTTGAAAACATAGTGAGCTACGTTATGGCACCACTGCACTCCAGCCTGGGCAACAGAGTGAGACTCATCTCTTAAAAAAGCAAAACAAAACAAGAACCAGGCCCGACTGAGAAGATAAAAGTCCAATAGACGATGGGAAACACTGCTTGGGTGGGAAGGGGAGAGGAGCAAAGAAGACGCCAGGCCTTTCAGTGGCAGGCACGGGAGGCTCTGTTGCACAGGCCAGGACACAGCCCTCCTTCCAGAGTCAGGAATCACAGTCCCAGTCACAATGGCAATGGAGGGGGACATGCTCCAACCAGGAACAGTTCACATACTCAAGCTATTTGCCCACCTTCCTTATGAAATTTAAGATTTCTTTTCCCTTTTGGAGGAGGAGGGGTATGAAACAAGAAAAATTTTTATAAAAAAATGTGAAGAAAATAATTTAGTCTTTTTTAAACCAGGGAACTAATGTGAAACTAGCAACAGGAATACATAATGAAAGAAAAAAGACAGAAGGAAAGGCCCTGCTTGAATGGCTGTGAAGTAGCTGGGAACAGGGCAGAGTAGACAGCACCTCCAGAGCCAGGGTTGCCACTGAGTAAGTAGCACAGCAGTATCCCCTTGCCGAGGGACCCCAAGTCTGAAGTGACCAACACTTATGTAGCCAGAGGAGCACAGAAAGTCAGCAATATTGTCATTTTCACCATCAGAGGCTTCTTTCTTTCATAAAAGGATGTGCCTTACAGATTTGTTTCCATGGGGAAGTAGCCTCATGATATTTTAAGTGGTACATAAAGCCACAAGTGTGATTTCCCCACAAAATCCTTCTTGGGTAAAGTGAGGCAGCCTGGCCCACATGTACACAAGTGCCCTGAGCTAACAGGTGTAGCTCTAGGGCGCCAACAGGGGAAAGTACCAGAGGCCTGTTCAAGGCCAGCTGAACTTCAGGGAGGCAGCCAGGGCAAAGAACAGCAGAGGGCCTGTTGCCAAAGTGCTGACAGCCCAGGAGGCAGGTACTAGTAACGGGAAAACATGTGGCTATGGGCACTACTCTTCCTATAAACAGGGAAATAGGACTTGGGATGGAGCCCCAGGTTGCAGTCCCAGCTGATCGTCCTTCAAGAGGACCTGGCCCTGAGAGCAGCCCCCAGTGGACAGCAGAGGAGAGATGAGAAAGTGAGCACCGCCATTAGACACGAGACCCTTGAGGTCCTGCTCCCAAAGACCTTGGAAGTCTCAAGGCTGCCCATGCAACAGCAGTTCTATTCCTGGAGCAGAGAACAGGTGCTGTGGGCCATACACGACGGGTCCTGGAGGTCCTGCGCTAAGGAGGACAAAGGCGCATACCAGCCTTGGGGCATCACAGTCATGTGGGCTTGCCTGCCTTCTCTGTGTGCTGCCTACCCGACCCCATGGGACAATCCATTTTTCTGAGTTAGCTTGATCCTGCTCTACAAAAGCATGACTGAGGCCACACTATTGGAGGACCTGTGATTGCTTGAGACACCTTGCATTTAGCTACTTTTCCCCCAAGTAGATAAGACTATGCCAAGGTGACTGGGCCCCAGTCTTGAAGTGCTGGTAGCTCTTGATCCTTGGCCCCTTGGCAAGTAGATTTAAATATATACCTTTTAATGCACAATATGAGTTGCCCTTACTGGCCCTCTCTCTGGGTGTAGACATGGAAGGTTTGCGGACATTGCCCAGAGGGTTATTAACTGTTAATATTAATGTTCAAGATACAGTGCATGTAGCTCCAAAGGGCAATCACATCCAAAAGGAATTAACACATTGATGAAGATAGGAAAACACTTCCCGCACTGGAACAATGCTCGATGATCTCACCTGCAGGGTGCAAAGTGCAAGGTGCAGAGAGCCTAGGCTCACACTGCAGCTTGGAGGACCATCCCCCAGCCTGCCACTCTTGTCCTGGGGCTGGAATTCCGTTGTACCAACCAGTGCTGGAAATAACGGGTCAGTGGAGGGGGCCTGACTCAGTAATACTTGCCATATAAAATTTACCCTTATTCTGAGGATAAAAAGATACATCTGTTCAACCTTAGTTGTTGTCTGTACAATTTCCACGTGAGAAGTCACAGAAGCTGCAAAGCAGTGTTCCCTTCAAGGGACAAGGCAGCTCCCCTAGATCAGTGTCCTTCAGAGTCCCCCTCTGCCAGGTGGCCAGACCAGAAGTTTCCAGTCAGCTTTCACCCACCTTTCAATCAACAAATCCTGAGGGCCCGCTCTGGGTAAGGCTGGCCTGGGGGACACAATGGGACCATGATAGGTGACACTCTCCCTACCTCGCTCTGGGAAATTCGATAGGAAAGCTTCATGATTTCAATTCTTGGATATCTCACTGAGTAACATTTTTCCTTCTCTAAAAACTCGGACCACGGTGTGGACGTGGGGAAAGCCACAACTCCAGGGCCACACTTTGTTCTTGTCTGGTGCATAACATGTCTCCTTCCTTCTTTCACAGAAGAAATGAAATATTCCTGTGAAGGGCATAATAACGTGGCTACCTCTCTTCTTCTGGACCAGATGATTATCAACTATTAACACCTATGATAACAGTTTGTTGGAGCACGTAGTCCAAAGGTCAATCACATCCAAAAGGAATTAATACATTTTTAATAAAAAAAGGCAATGCTGATTAAAACAAATGATGAAAGAAGTCTCATCTATTTTAAAAGGGCTTTTTGGTCTTCACTTCAAAATGCATCTCATCCTTGATGTTCAAGACGTCAAGCGGATGGCAAGTGTTTCCTTGGCGGTTCTCTCTGACACCTCACCTCCTGGGTTGCCCTCATTCCACTGCAGAGCCCCCGGGGTGCTTTTACGCAGAGTATGTGTTCCGCCCACAGAACTGCCCCACGGCTGGTCCCCCATGCCTCAGGCATCAAACATCTCTGAAGTCACGTGGTTTTGTCAGTGAGTCTGGACATTCCTAACTGAGTCCTGAGAAAATGGACCAGCTTGGTCTCTGTGAGGCATGCCGTTCCGAGAGTCATTCCCAGACAAAAGGCCCCCACCGCAACGTGCACCAGCCTGGCTGGCCAGCCCCGCTCACAGCACAGGAGCACCTGGAGAGAGAAGCCATCGTTAGCGCCCGCTCCTCAGTCGCCACCTCCTTCCTCTGGGACAAGCCAGGGAAGGCAGCTAGAGTTCCAGACTCCAGCTCAGATAAAAGGCATGGCAACTACACGCTGTGGGTCTACGCTCTCCCCACCGGAAACATTCTTTTTTGTTGTTGTTGAGACAGTCTCACTCTATTGCCCGGGCTAGAGTGCCGTGTCATCAGCTTAGCTCACAGCAACCTCAAACTCCTGGGCTCAAGCAGTCCTCCTGCCTCAGCCTCCCAAGTAGCTGGGACTACAGGTATGTGCCACCGTGCCTGGCTAATTTTATATATATATATATTTTCAGTTGGCCAATTAATTTCTTTCTATTTTTAGCAGAGACGGGGTCTTGCTCTTGCTCATGCTGGTTTCGAACTCCTGACCTTGAGCAATCCGCCCGCCTCGGCTTCCCAGAGTGCTAGGATTACAGGCGTGAGCCACGGTGCCTGGCCCTGGAAACATTCTTTTGTCACATCTACCATAAGACACTGCCCTGGAGGCCTGGGGAAGGGCTAAGAGGAGGGAAATGCGTGTCCAGTTGGCTTAGGCAGGGCAAGAAGGCCTAGAGGGAGGGACGGCGGGACGGCACCCAGAAGCACGTGGTGTGAAAGCTGCAGGGAGTCTCACCTCCGAAACACCAGTAATCCCACCACTGAGGGCAAACACCCCGAGGAGGACTGGTGACAGGTGCAGGCCGGCCAGGGGCCTATAGGGGCTCTCTCGGTAGTAGCGGTGGATGAAGATAAGGCTCTGTGTGATCCGAATGCCCATGTTAAAGCAGTTGGCCAAGATGAAGCCCACGCTGCCACACCAACGGGTCAGGATACAGGATAACACCAGGAATGAGGATGACAGGGCCAGCATCGTGAAATTGTACCTGGGGAGAGGGAGATAAGCCAGGTAGTGGGTACCCTGCCCCAAGACAAGGCTGCTGCAAAACAAGTGGCCACGAACATCAACTCACAGAAAGAAACTGAGTTCCCATAACTCCAGCCGAATCCCCATAATCCAGGTTTTCATAACATCGAATGTTACATGGATTAACATGGAAATTCCCTGTCCCTCTGACCCCTGCACAGAAGGGTAAGAAAATAAACTCAAGATATTTATGTTTTTTTTGAAGATAATAATTGCTGAAGTGATACTTTGTGATTAAAATACATAAAACTCCTGTTCAGCCCAAGTCTCCAATGTGAGGCACAAGAATGTGACCTGGGTAATAATTATATATTGGGTGCTAACTCTGTGACAGACCCTGTGAGTGGTGCTGGGGACATACTAGTGAATGAACACACACAACCCTTACCCTGTGGAGCTTGGATTTGTTTCACAGACATGGGAACCAGCACAGAGAGGCTGAGTAATTTGGGTAAGAAGCAAGGCCACACTCCAACCCGACTCCCGGCCCCTAAGCTTCAGCACCTCACGCTGCTTCCCTGGGAAATGCAGCACCAGTAACCTTGGGCACTGGACTTCACTCAAAGCAAGTAACTGGCCTCCAAATCGAAATGTAAACTGGGACCAAAGCCTGGATCACCTTTGGTGTTTTCCATACATACTCTTATACATCTTTCCTCCCGCTCCCTGTATCTCTAGAGCTCTTCAGATCCTGGAGCTGAGTGGATTATACTACTCCCTTTACTTCTCTCATTTCAAAGCAGCATATCACTTAGTTATTTTCAGTTCTCCGCAATGGAAACTGAGTCTTAGCAAACATAAAATAGCTGCCATGGTCCTCCAAAAGGCTTATGGTACAGCCTTTGAACAAAATTCCCCACAGTGGTTTCTGCCTAGCACACAGTAGGCACTCTAAGTATAGAGTTGTAAGCTGGGCATGGAGGCGTGCACCTATAGTCCCAGCTACTCGTGGGGCAGAGGTGGGAGGATCACTTGAGCCCAGGAGTTTGAGACCAGCCTGGCCAACATAGCAAGACCCCATCTCTTAAAAAAATTCTTTTGAAGTATATAGTTGTTGAGGGAACCAAACTATTTAGGTTCTCAAGCTGTGTCTGCTAGGTTAGGTAACCTCAGATGCCACCATTTGCACGTGAGGGATGGTGAGAAAGCCACTGTGTCCGCTGAATGCCCAGGTATAGGTCCTTAGGCTGATGAATCCCAAGGTTCTACAGAGATACACTTTATCAAAATGGGTGGTAAGAATACCACATACAAACACACATAATATTATACTTCAACAGGGGAGATGTGCTTTCATCCAGGATTCCAGAGAGGGAGTTTATTTACTTCTTAGTCCAGAGATAGTCTCCTTTAATGAGCAATAGAAACACAAGAATCCGCATCTACATAGGGGCAGTTTTTTTCAGTTTTATTCAGTGATCAGAATGGCCAACTTCATAACACGCCACTGAAGTAGGATCCATCATAGACCAGTACTTTAACCTCTTTTTCAAAAAGTGGCAGATATTTAATCTGTTACTTTTTCAGAAACTATTTCAGAAAGGTCTACTGGACCAATTCTTGGAGTTTAAGCCACAGATTCACAAATTTTCAAAGTCATCCTTATCCAACTTCAAGTAAAATGACAATAAGAATGAAACCAATAGCTAATTTTTTTTTTGCAAGCGTGAAATGAAGTTTATTGAGGAAGGACAAAATACGTTTACAGAGCAAGAGCAAAATATAGATTTGCAGAGTAAGCGCAAGATACGTTCACCACAGAACGGCAAACAGGCCTCTTGTCGTAACGAAAAGGCCACCAATAGCTAACTCATGTTAATTCAAGCAGAGATACATTCAACAGTGCAGCCTCTTTGGTATGGCCATTTGGGAGAAGCTGATATTGACAAGGTCCACTGTCTATCACTAGAAGAGGGCTCTGCAGCTGTTGAACTTTCCAAAATTCACAAATCTATAGCTATAAAGGTATAATCCACTTTAGGAAAAAAATGAGAATTTTAAAGATACAATTAAAATACCACTTTTAAATCAAAGCAAAATGATTAATAAGTGATAATATGACTATTTGATAAGGTTTTATTAACATAAACAGTAAATTATTTATGAATGCTTATTTTTCCACAGTCCAAAGATGACATGGGACTTAAAATCAGACTTATTAAAGATGGATGGTCAAGGATACCAACTGTAGCACCAACTGAAGCATCCCCCAGTGGGTGCCAGTTGAATACATCAAGGCATGGCCATACAATATTGCCTTTGCAGCCATGAAAAAGATGGCACTGATCTCTGAAGTGCCAAAGTGAGAAGATTATATCATCCTTCGTTGACAATTGTGGAGGCAGTGATGGCATTCCAGGACCAACAAGTCAGACAAAGGAGCTGTCAACTTGGGCCTTTGCACTATTCACCACTCTGCCTAGAAGGCTCTGCCCTTTTTTTTTTTTTTTTTTTGATACAGGGTCTTGCTCAGTTGTCTATGCTGGAGTGCAGTGGCTTCATCATAGCTCACTGCAACCTTGAACTCCTGGGCTCAAGCAATCCTCCCTCCCTAGCCTCCTAAGTAGCTGGGATTACAAGTGTACACCACCACACCTGCCTAATTTTTCTTATTTTTTGTAGAGATGGGGTCTGGAACTCCTGGCCTCAAGTGATCCTCCTGCTTCAGCCTCCCAAAGTTCTGGGATTACAGGTGTGAGCCACCACGCCTGGCCTGCCCCCATCTTTGACCATCTTCTTCGTCATCCAGGCCTCAGCTTAAATGCCACTGTGACACAGGGGCTTGCCCAGCTTACTCAATCTAAAGGACACCTACTGCTCACTATCTAACCCTGTTTCATTTATCAGCACAACATTTCCTTATTTATTTTTTTGTCTCTTATGGTCTTGTCTGAAACATTTTCTTATTGATTTACTTATTTACTTGTTTGCTCTCTGCCTCCTCCACTGTCAACGCCAGAGGAGCAGAGGGATCACATCTGCCTTGTTCATTGCTGTATTTCTAGAGCTTAAAACAATGCCCGTTAGAGAGTAGATGCTCAAAATTATGTGTCAAATGAGCAAAAGAAAATGAGACAGCCTTAAGAGAACAGAAAATTCAATAGGACATAATGAAAAATCCATCAATCAGATTCTATATATGAGATTATTTTCTTAAGGAAAGAGCAACTTGCAATTAAAAGGATGTTCTAATATTTCATATCCAACCAAATGCTCCGTTTTTATTTTAAAAAATTGGTTAACATGAAGATGGTTAAGTAAAAACCCATGTTTTTATCAATACTTTTTTTTCAATTCAGAACCTGAAATGTCCATTGTAAAGTCATTATAATCGACTGTAACATTTAACTAAGCTATTTATTCTACTATAAAAATCCTTGTTAGAGTTTTATGTCTGATTAAAGACACAGGGCTGGAAAAAATGCCAGGGTCTGTGATAAGCCCAGGCATTCCATGTGCTGAGACCAGCGCTGGGGACTGGGGCCAGGGGGCCCAGATAGAACTGGAGCTGTTGTGTTTTATACATGTCTGGAAATTGAGCTCAAAGTCACATTATGCCCTAAGAGGAAGTGAGCTACCTCGGAAGAGAACTGTATTAGAAAGTACTCTAGCTCTGTTTTTTTTCTATGTTGACTAATACTGTGAAAATAATTTTCTAGATGTTTATATACTACCAAAATTCCATCACAACTGACTTAAAAAGTTGTTTCTTTTGGTTCAAGGCATAGTAAAAGCAAGCAAGCAACCAGCCACTGTCTGTCTATGCAGTGTCTATGCAAACTCATAATTTGGTTACAAGTTTCTTTTTTTAACATTTTAAATGGGTTTAGCGTTGACTCACCCCCTCAACATTAATGCTGAGTTTACCATACCAAGATTCCCTTTAAAGAGATACACTCCTAGTCCAGGCTCTTTCTCCTATGCTACAGTGCCTCACATAGCATGTTTTAAATTATATTTTTAAATTATTGAATATTAGAAGCAGTTTTCAAATAAAAATACTATATTTTCAAAGTTAAACTTATAGACCTTTTCATCCATGGGGGCATAAAAGGATAGTCTCAAAGCAGTTCCACAGCTATAAATTTAACTATCTGAGGTGAAAACCATGTCTAGACCACTATTTTAAAACTATGAGTTGTGACCTACTAGAAGGCTGGGAAATGAATTTAGTAGGTCATGACATGGCATTTTTGAAAAATAGAGTAGAAGGCATCGGTGTGTCCTGTGCAGAATCGGGGTACTTCCTGCTTTGTGAACCCTTGTTTCAGTTACATGCCCTAAGTGCACACTGGGTCACAGTGCTCAGTAGAGTCTTTACTATGAAAGCTGGTCTGGAACAGCAGTTTCCACAGCCCTAGAATCAGAATTGCCTGGAGCTGTGTAATAAAATAGATCTCCCGGCTCAAGCCTCTGAAATTCTGATTCAGCTGGGCTAGGAGGGGACCAGGGGCACTAGGAGAATCTCATCAGTCTGGGCTGGGACCTGCTGGTCTAGATTCTAGTTCTCAACCACTGTGCAGCAAACAAAGTCACCAAGCCTCTATGTGAGCCAGTCCAAGATGGGAAGCACAAGATTGGCAAGTTACTTCATTTTGGCTGAAGGCCATGATTAAAGGTGTACTTTCTAGGTTACCTACCTGTCAACCTCCTCTTTGCTCATGGCAGCAAATGTGAAGCACTCAGTCACTCCATTGATGGCAAGCAGGAGAACGTAGAGGCAGTAGGAACGCAGCAAAACAGGACCTACAAGGAAACAACCCACTAAGACTACAGAGCCCAAAAGAGAGCCCTCGGCTCAGCTGAGTGCTCAGTGCGCACGAGAACTGGGCCACGAGACTTGCTAGTACCATCGGTGGGCAGACTCACGCTAGAGCCTACGGTCTTAGTTATCTGGAAGGATTCCCAGCATTCCATAGCACTGACTAAATAATCAGCTAAAAACTAAAGGACAATTATGACTAAATGTACAGATCTCTTGCAGAATAAGTAAAAGCCTATCTGGCCAGCAAGCAAATCTGTTCACTTTTTCAGTCAGCACAAAGAGGCCTACTAGTTTGAACTCAAAGATACTAGTGGCTCTGCATGTTAAGGGAATCTCAGTTGAGCAGGTTCTGAAGAAAAGACTTTCAGGAAAAGCTCAGGGTCCAGGACCAGCAGGAAACTACTGAGACAGAACATTCACAAATCTGCAGTGAGAACCAGAGCCCATAATGGTATTTTCTTCTAAAGCAAAGTAATACAGTGCTATACCTAACTAACACGCTTTGGAAAAGTCTGCTAATGAGAAAACAGGAGCCTTACAAATAGGATTGATCCCCCTCTTTCAAAAGAGCCATTATCAAGCACCTAACAAAATAAAACACACCCAATGTAAGACCCAGCAATTGCCCCCCTTAAGTATACATCCAACTGAAATGAACGCACATGCTCACAAAACACTTGTACATAAATATCTGTAGCAGTTTTCTTCATAATAGCCCAAACTGACCATCAACAGAAGAAAAGACAGGCTGGGTGCAGTGGCTCACACCTGTAATCCTAGCACTCAGGGAGGCCGAGGCAGGTAGGTCGTTTGAGCTCAGGAGGTTGAGACCAGCCTGAGCAACAGCAAGACCCTGTCTCTACCAAAAACAGAAAAAATTAGCCAGGCATGGTGGCACATGCCTGTAGTCCCAGCTACTCGGGAGGCTGAGGCAGAAGGATTGCTTGAGCCCAGGAGTTTGAGGTTGCTGTGAGCTAGGCTGATGCCACGGCACTCTAGCCGGGGCAACAGACTGAGATTCTTGTCTCAAAATAATAATAATAATAACAGAAGAAAAGATAAACTGTGGGCCATCCATACAAAGGAATATTTCTCAGCAAGGGAAAAAAACTGATCCATGCAGAACCATGGAGGAACCTCAAAAACTGTATTGAAGGAAGTATGCCAAATATAAAAGCACGCAGGCTATATAATTTCATTGTTCTCTAATTCTTTTTAAAAGCAATACTAATCTATGGTGATAACAATCAGAAGAGTGGTTATCTCTGAGGTGGTGGGGACTGTTGATCAGAAAGGGTCCTGAGAGAACTTTCTGGGGTAATGGAAATGTTCCATCTGTCCAAACTCATCAAACTGTGCTCTTAAGAGAACAGCATTTTACTTTATGTAAATTATACCTCAACAAAGAAAAAACTTCACCACTAAAAGAAAAGGAGGGGGGACGGAATTTCCAGAGTCTCAGAATCTGGAATTCATTCAGGGTTTGTGAAAGCTGTTTAATATAAAAGATCCCCATGCTGTGGGGACCCTAAACAGTTTATGGCAGTCACAAAATTACAACAGGGCAGCCCTGTTGCCTAATAAAAAACTATTTTCCATGGCCGTCTTGGATTCCACATTTTATCATGTCATGTTGCATTTCATTTGTCAAGTTGCTGCAGAAAGTAGCCTGGCCCCCACCCCAACCAAGGGTGACTCTGGGAGAGGAGGCAGGGACCAGGCTCTGCTGCTGAGTGGCTCAAGGCTATGCCCAGTGTGCATCTTGCTTTGCCCCATCCTCCTCTCCCTGGCAGCAGCAGAGAGGGATGGGGCTCCTCTTGCTTAGCATCTGAATGCTAATAGCATGTGTGGGCTTATCTGAAGGTGGACAGCGAGCTGCTTTGAGGCACAGAGAACACAAACTCTGGTGTGAAGCCATGACTCTGTAAAAGGTCTGTGAGTCAATTGGGGAGATTCAAGGATAGAACCTTTAAGCGTGCATTGAATTGAGGGGTGTTATGGGTTTGAACTGTGTCTTTCCCAAAAAGATATGTTGAAGTCCTGCCCACCAGTAACTCAGAATCTGACCTCACTGGAAACAGCATCTTTACAAAGACAAATCAAGTTAAAATGAGGTTATTAGGGTAGGCCCTAATCCAATTTGACTTGTCCTTATAAAAAGGAGAAGTCTGGACCCAGAGAC
>CAUYRT010059744.1:0-32956 GCA_963574885.1 Lepilemur ruficaudatus | reverse complement strand
GAAGTGGCGCGCTGGCTTGTGCACTGTCTCTGGAATTTGCAAGGTATGAAGGGAAAAGGAATTTTAAGGACTGTGGGTTTGGGTGGCTACTGCTGAGCAGCACTGATGCTTTGAAGAGAAACATGACGGCTCAGGGCACTCGAACATCATTTAAAGCCAAGTACGAAAGCCAGAGGGTCTCCTTGGCAGCATAGGAAGAGTCCCTCTCCTCCACCAACCCGGCTCAGGACCTAGGCTAAGAACAGCCATCATGTCCTTTCAGAGAAGGAAGAACTCCCAGCTCTGGTGAGTCTCCTACACCAAAGTCAAGGTCCTGAGAGGGAAGGAGAGGGACCCTGAGGCTCAGAATGAGGATGGATGTGCTTGAAAACCTTGAACTCCTGGATTTCCCTGCAAACCCCATAGCCTGCAGAAGTGGTTATCACGCCTCTGTTATTGACCAGCACATCCTGCGTCCCCTTGCCTGAAGATGTCGCAGAGACCTCAGATGAAGCAGGTGCCTTGAAAGACCATGCCTGTCCTTCTCAGGATCTGCCCCACCTCCCTATTAGCGACCAGACCAGTAACTAGGGTCAAATCAAGGCATGACCAACCGGAAAGTGCTGGGCCTGCGAGAGGGAGAGAAAGATTAAGCAAAGGAGCTGCAGGACCTGGACAACCTGTCACGGCAGGAACAGGGGAGTGTGGCTAGGCGTGGATCCCAAGGTGCTGGCTCAGGGGAGGAGCAGCGTGGGAACCGGGTGAGGGAGGGGCTGTTTATGTGGGGCACTCTCCGTGACACAGGCCTTCACATCCCGGCAAGGGCCAGAGGTGTGGCTGTGATATGCTTTCAGAATGGCTCATAGAAACTTGGAAAAGTGACAGCCCACAATAAATGAGGTAGGGATGCCCGAATTGCCATGGCACTCTGGAGGGAGGGAACGGAAGGCCAGAGAAGTGAGCATGTGGAAGGAATACTGCACATAAGCTGCGCTGACCCACCAGCCGGCCGTGTTCCTCAGGAGGGCCCCAGGGACACACCTGTTACCACGGTGCTGAGGACTGTGCTGGGGAGGGTCACACCAGCTTCACTAAGAAGCTCAGCAGAGGCCTCCCCCTGTGATCCCGGACTGAGGGCAGGAGAGGCTGTTGTGGAACACGACTTTTCAGGATCAATGGGAATAAGACGATCCCAGATGATTAAGGCCATGTGGCAGCACATGACTGTCAGCCAGACTGGAAAGACAGTGTAGTGGGCTGACGCGGGGGTCTATGGAAACGAACATGGTGTTCCTAGAGGCAAGACATACGGGCAGCCAGCAGGGGTATTTATTAATATATGTAACCCAAAGTAATCTGCGATGGATGAGCCAAAGATGGAGGAGAGCCACGCCAGTGGAAAGTCAAGATGCCTTGCCAGGTTCCAGACCTCAGTCAGTTTTCAGACACAAAATCCACTTACTAAAGAAGCTGAGTGTCTGGAACTCTACAACATCATGGCAAACATACATAACAGTGACTCCCCCAGTCATTCACCAAAGGAACCTGTGGTCTTGACTTGGCTGACTACATACTGTAAAGGGGGAATACCTAGACCTTCAGAGGGATGGTGGATACAGGGTCATTGCAGACACTGATATTGATGTCCTGGTACTGTGCTCTATCAGGGCCCCTCTGCTAGAGTAGGAACACATGGGGATCAGGTAACCAAGGGATCCTGGCCCAGCTCTAAATCAAAGTGGGTCCACCAAGTCCCTGGCCCTCAGTGATTATTCCCTTAATTCCGAAGTGTATAATCAGAATGCACATGCTTGGCCACTGGCAGAACCTCACATGGGTTCCCAGCCTGTGGAGTAAGAACCGCTGCAATAGGAATGTCAAAATGGCAATGCACGAAATTGTCCCCTCCTGCCCTGGGTAAGACAGTAAATTATAAACACTGTTGCATCCTAGAAGGAATGGCAGGGGTTAGGACCACTCTTGAAGACTTAAAGGATGCAAGGCTGGTGGTCTTCATCATATCCCCACGTAATTCACCAACCTGGCTTCTGAAAAAAACCAGATGGGTCACGGTGAAAAACCAGATGGTTCACATGACATGGTGAACAACACTGCTTGACCCCAAACCTAACCAACTGGCAGGCTCCATGTGCCTCACGTGGCAATATTTACTAGAGCAGATGGACATGGTACGTGGTACATGGCACGTGGTGTGTGCATGATTCTCCTTACCAATCAACACGGCACATCAGAAGCAGTTAATATTTCATGACACACTGAAGCCTTGCCCCAGGGCTATGTGAATTCTTTTACTAAAACAGCAAAGTCTGAAGGAACTTGGGCCATCTGAACATTTGCAGAGCATCCATGGATCCACTACATTGATAAAATCATGTTAATTCAATCAGGTGAGAAAAAAGTGGCAAGTGCATGGGAGGCCTTGGTAACACATCTGTGCTCTTCAAAGATACAGGGGCCAGACACATCGATAAAATTTGGGGGGGGGGTGTCTGTGGCAAGACAGAACATGTCCAAAATAAAGGATAGATTACTGTACCTTGGACTTCCTAACACTGTGGAAGAAGTGTAACCCTTGCTAGGCCGCTATGCATTTTGGAGGCAGCATATTCCACAGGCGGGAATACCGCTATGGCACATTTATCAGGACATGGGAAGGCTGAGAGTTCCGAGTTCGACCCAGAGTGCGAAAGAGCTCCGCAGCACGTCTAGGCTGTGGTCCAAGCAACCCTGCCATTTCCCTGTCCTGCTTCCCTTACTCCCAATAATTCATGTGCTCCGAGGTCCCTGTCTCAGACTCTGCTTCTAGGGAACCCTACCTAAGACCAGTTCATAAAAGGGATGAAGTCGTCATGGGCAAGGGAGGAGGGCTGTCTTGTACTTGATGGCCAAGGATTGCAGGGATGCAAATCATGGTCAAATGTGATTGGCCTTGAGTACCCTAACTGGATGTAGGGTCTAGACAGCGACTGTCTGATCTTAAAAGCAGCAGTGAGGCTGTCCTGATGGTCCCAGCTCACAGTGAGCTGAGCAAGGACAACCACCTTGCTCCACCTTTGCATCACTGGCTTATCCTCTCCCCAGAAGGGCTGATTTTGGGAACTGCAGACATGCAGTATACACATTTGGAGAAAATATTTTTGAGGGGAGGTGCGGCAGGCCCTCTAACCACACTATGTGCTAAGAACGTGGCTGACTTGGCTTCCCTTCTCAGATTCCATGCAGACACTGTGGTAGCTGCTAAATAATTTCCTAACTGAACTTAATTTCACTAAAAAAGTACATCAAGCACTGTGATAGTCACAATCTTAATTCCTAATATTACGTTAAAAAAAGATATGCTACAAATCATATGACATTTTGTCATAATTCTTTTCATGACATTAATTTATCCAACACATATTACTGAATGCCTACTGTATGCCAGGCACTATTTTAGGCTAAGCCGATAGTGACTCTGGGATGTTTTTCAACACAGCACTCACCCCTACAGATTTGAATGCCAGAAAATTGAAAAATATATACCAGAAGTTCTTGCATATTGATTATATGTTCAGTGTTGGCATTTTTTAAATTCTGAAGGTGGTACTCTTTTCCTCTTTGGATTATAAGCATCTAGATGATACAGACCATGCGACTATTCTTCTAAAAAGTGTTTTCACCAGATCTGTCCATGTTCTGCTCCCAGTGGGTGTCCAATAAATGCTGGTGACTTAGTGACAACCTAACCACAGCTGAGCCCAAGCATACAAAAATACAAGCTTGTTGGTCCATAAATAATTGTGATTAGTTTCATGAAGCTTGTAAAGCAAGACCTAAAACTATTTTGGTGGAGGAGTACTAGCTGAGTCTTATTTATTTCATTTCAAACCTGATAGCATGAGACATACACAAGGATTTTTTCCTCCTTTTCTCAGTGTACTGATGATAAATTTTGCAGGATACCGATCTTTAAAAAGACTAGAAAGACATCATATTTTGAAAGCATGACATGACAATGTTCCTCCAACATAATGAATATATTGATGAATTCTGATAAAAAGAGTTATGTTCATTTAAGCAAAACAAGGGTCCCCAGAAGGGTTTGTTGAGTTGCAATATAGCATAGCCTAGTGGACGGATTATAAATATGGATTTCAGGCATTCTGATTAATAATCCTGGCCTTGCCAGGCATAAGTGCTACAGATTTGCTTAGTAAAGCAACACCTGGCTTTGACTCTGTACGTACCCTCAGAGTGAGGAGACCCCAACTTCTCCACTGGCATACCCCCAAGTTTTCCTCATTTCAGCTAACACTCACCGTCCAGATGGACAAGCAAGGAGGCCTCTCTCATGCCTCTTCCCCTTCACTGGCTCCCTGCAATCTCACCCGCCAACACTGCATGCTTCACCTTCAGGGTAGACCCCAGCTCCTTCACCGTCACCCCTGGACCGAAGAACCAGACCGCTTGTCTGGGTTCAGTCGACAGCCTCCTAACCGACCTTGCTGCATTCACTCTTGCCTCCGTACAGCCCCTTCCCCACAGAGCAGCCAGGGGGATCTTTGAAAAGTATAAATCAAGTCGTGCACTATCCACACGACATGGCGTGGCCAGTGGCACTGACCGTAGCACATAAGCCACCCTCTGGAGGCTCTGAGTCCTGCACAACCCTTGGGCTATTCTCCTTATCCTGTGGTCTCAGCCACAGCTTCTCAAACACACATATACCATCGCTGTCTCGGGAGCTGTGCATTTCATGTTCCCTTTGGGGGGACCTTCTTTCCTCCGTATTTCCCCAAGGCTGGCTTCTTTACACCATACAGGCCACCTCCTCAGACAAGCCTTCTGTGATTACCCCCATTCAAAGCACCCACCCACCCCACACATGCTCCATGCCAGTTCCCTAGCTTTACTGTCTTCGTAGCACTTTATGAAATTTTGTTATATGAAATTATATTATATCATGTATGTGCTTATGGCTTCCCCACTAGAACATAAGGTCATGAGAACAAGAACTCTGCCTTGGTGTGACACTGCTATCTCTAGAGCCTGCAACAGTGCCTGGCATACAGTTGGCATGCAATAATATTTGTTGAATGAATTAATGCCACGAGAAGAATTATTATAAAGTATCATATAATTTGTAACATATATTTAAAAATGTAATATTAGGAATTACATGTATTATATAATTATTATATATTATTATATAATTATATATATGATTATAAAAATATAGAGAGTCAAAACAATCTTTGGTTTCTCCTCTCTGTCAGTAAAAGAAAACTGTGATTAAAACAGCCCAGATCATCTTCAATGAGAACAAAGGCATCAAGCATGCAATATGGTCTATGAAATGCTAATAAGCTTAATTTACTGATTATCACTGACATGAGAAAAGGAAGGGGGTGGGTGGATGCAGGTGGCCCTTTAGAATGGCAATGCCATCAGGAAATGCTGCTGGGGGCAGACAACAGCCTGGGGCAAGCTACATACAGTGATACAGTGCAGAGAGACATAAAATATGAATATGGTGTTTTCAGTTCAAATGATTACAGAGGTTGAGAATGTGCCCACCAAAAATCACATGCCAATATAACCAAACTCAAATTCTACTGAGAGGTGATAATCCAATATAAGTCTTTCACAGACCATTTGCCTTAAGGTATTTTCCTCATTATTAGCCCAATTTACAATGCCTGCAAAGGTGGCTTAATTATTTTTCATTTTTAAAATAAAATGATCCCCAAGAGGAAAGTCAAAATTGACTTTGATGATTACAAACAATGTTAACTTTTGGATGTTCTGATAACTAGGAAGGCAAAATAAAATGAGGATTGAATCTAAGCTCTTTGTGTGTAGACAGGAGACAGACTTGGATCCCTAGGGAATGAAGTCTATAGTCTTAGCACTCTTTCTGCCTAGGTAGATTACAAGGGAAGGCAACTAGACACTATTTTGCTGGATTCTTATGTTTAGAAAGCTCGATGTGCTCCATTTGATCAAGTGGCAGCTCATTTCACCTGCAAAATCAATCAGGTAAACTATAAAAAGTAATTTGAAGAGAATAAAGCCAACCTCCTTGGCCCCATCTTAATTTCTCCATTGCTGATGTTAGCAAATCCACGGTCCCCTGTCACAGTGTTAAACTGAATGTCAAGTCTGGGAAATACCCCTGGCTTGAGTCACAGAGACCTGGAATGAATTACAACCTCCCATCCTGGTTATCTGCCCAACATCTGGATTAATTCCACGTAGACTGGTGGAGGCGGGGTACAGTCCTTCTTGGGCTCTGAGGGCCGGGGCTATGCTGGGTCCTCAAAGCCACAGGTGTGTGATCTCACCGGGCGCTGAAGCACATGTTCACCGTAGCATAAAGTTCTGTGCTCTGGCAAACACACGTTCAGGGTGAAGCAGTGACCCCATAATATACCTGTGCTGGATTTCTGGTTGTGACAGGCTAACAAAGTGTCTAGCGTTTATATGAATTGCTGTAAATATGACTAATAGGATTTAAAAGTGCTGACAGCCATTCACAGGACCTCCGTTCCCTAGAGTGTGGAACATGGTCTACCAGTCTCAGTGGGGGCTTCGCCCTGCACCCTGAGCAATCCAAGATCTCTCTAAACCTCGTTCCGGAATAGCCCCCACAGCCATGCCTTCCCCAGTCCTACTGATTCCACCACCCACACATCTCCCATCCCACTGCACCTGCTCCTCTGCTCACCTGTGTCTAGGATGCCATCATCTCCTGCCTCCTTTGATGGCACCTTGCTGGTCTCTTTGAGTTCTCTCGTCCCCTCTCCTCTCCTCTGGCCAGGCTGTGCAAGGGTGATCTTTATGGGCACACGACCCCAACTGTTACACATCTCCACCAAAGCTTAACCTGCTTTCTCTCATTCTCAGAGGGAAGTCCCCTCATTCACCTGCCCCACGTTTTATGCCCCTGCCTGCCCCCCATCAGGTCTGGCATGGTCGTCCCTCCTCCACTCCTCCCACTTAGGATCCTTCTCCCCACGGGGACTTTGTGTGAAGTTCCCTCCACTTGGAAAACTCATCCTTTCCCCTCTGCAGCTACCTGATGGAGCCTTCAGCTCGCAGCTCAAACGCCACTTCCTTAGACACAACTGCCTCTGTCGTCACCTATGCAAGGCCAGCTCTGCCTTCTGTGTGTGGTCACCGCACAGCGGGCCTCTCCGCTGGACCACTGATGACATGTGTCTGTAGGGCTCTGGTTTTACAGGTATCTGTTGAGTTATGTGTAAACTCAGTGAGGGCAGGGGCTGCTGCCCTGTTCCCAGCCCCAGCCCTGGGACCCTGCATCCCTTCCTAGCACGTAGTACATACTCATTAAATATTTGCAGACTGAATGAAAACTCTGAGGTTCTAGGTCTTTACATCTTCAAACTCTTGGAGTGGTAAATCTACAGATCTACGCAGATGCAAGAGGCAGGACTGATTAGCACAAGCAGTCGTCCCTGAGCCCCTGTGTGTGGGGGAAGCAGGTGTCAGGAGTCTGCTCCCGAGTCAGCTCTGACTTGGCGAACCAGGTGGGAAGGAGCCGCATGCGTTTCCTTTCCTAACATCCCTGCTAGTCGGAATGCAGGCCTGCCGGAGTGGCTTTATTTCACAGGAATAACGGGGCAGTTGGACTCTGTTGTTCAAGCATAATGTACATACATGAATAAATACAGAAGAAAATTAACTCATTAAAAAATTCGTTAACAAATATAAAGTGACAAAGACTGTCTGTCCTTGACTACACTTCAGTTAGGCTCCTCTGTGTCCCTTTTCATCCGGGCCTGCTCCTCTGGGCCTGCGCTCTAACCACCCAGTCCAGCAGCAGCAAGAATCCTGCTGAGTCAGTTTAGCGAGAGAATCTCCCCAGCCCTTGATCTCTGATCACCTCCCATATCTGATCAAAGTCCTCCTCCAACACCCTCTCTGCTCACCCTGGCCTGCCTTCAGCAAGAATCCTGTCAAGTCAGATGAGCAGGAACCCCCTGCCCTGACGTCCCCTCTTAGACACTGTCCATTCACTGAGCCCCCACCCTGCCCAGGGCTATGAATCCCCAGCTGCCTCTGCCAGGTTGAGTTGAGCCCAGTCTCCCTCCTATTTAAGTGTCTTGACACTTATCACAATAGGCCTGAATAAAGTCTTCCTTACTATTTTAACAAGTGTCAGAATAAATTTGTCTCTAACAAAAGGAAAGATTTTACCTGGTGAGGGTCCTACACCTCGACATTTTGCATGGATCGAATAACGAATCCAATCTAGGCATCATTCAAAACGAATTTTAAACTTCATCATTCAATCCACTCACTTTCAAAGCATTCTGAGTAGGTAATTCCTTTATCTTTCCCACATTTACTGAGGGACCAAGAAGATGGGGACCCCTTTGCTGTTACAGGCTTCTTTACAAAATGTGTGCTGAAGGGTGGTTCCCTGCTTGAGGAGACAGAGACAGTTCACTTTGCCCAGGGCGGGAGAGTGCCAGGAGAGGTCTGATCAGAAAGCTGAGAAAGTCCTTTCTTTCCCCCAGTGTGCAGGAGTCTTTCCATTCTGCTAAACAAAAAATGACTCGCTTTGGCTTGTGCCTGGAAGAGACAGTGTTCTGGGTGCTGGTGGCTCTGTCACTGATGGACTTGGCACATAGCAGCTCTACCCCGCGGTTCATTGGTCCCCAGGCTGGGGCAAGGGGAGGGCTCCGGCAGAGGCAGGCAGCAGGCGACCTGCACTGGAGACCTCAGTGATGTGGAGCACGGGGACCCCTGCCAAGCGTGGACGGCACGGGGTGAAGGTGGGTGGATAAAAAAACTCCCTGTTCCTCCTTTCCCCTCTTGAAGGGGAAAGTAAGGAAAGGTACGTAGGAGGCAAGTAAGGAAAGGTACGTAGGAGGAAGCAATCGGAAGCTTCTTTGCTGTCCCTGCCGTCTCTGCTTTCTGACCCCCTCTCTGCCTGGCTACTGGGGCGACAAGGACATCTGAGGACTCTGCAGGTGTGGAGCACCCAGCACCCAGGGCTCCGAGCATCACCCCTCAGAGAGCAGGTATGGACCAAAGAGCCACTCTAGGGGTCACAGGGACAACAGAACCAGACATGACCTCCTGGTTGGACCATGAAAGAACATGTTCTGGGCTAGCATTTGGCAGCATTGCCTGGGATTTCTCACACGTCGGCACATTTCCTGCCTGTCTTACGACGCTCACGAGACTGTACCTGGTACTGACAAGCTGTCGTCTCGAAGCCTGTGCTGGTCTTGCTCCCCGCCGGACCCTGGAGCCCAGCAGAGGGGCTGGCCCACCATGGACCCTGAGGAAAACTGTAACAGATGGATGAATCTGACTGGGATTGGGATTACAATCGCATTACAAACTGATATGGCGGTTCCCCACAATCATATTTTTAAAATTACAGATAGATGTTTTTAGGCCACACACAGCATGTCTTGAGCAGGAGTTGCAAGCTGGAAATAACTGTTAAAGGTAAGTGGTTTAAAGTAAGATAGGCTGGGAGCACTGCTGGCTGGAGTCCCAGGCTGGGGGCTGCCGTGTATGAATGATTTCCAGCTGTCACACAAGGCTGTATCTCATGCAGGGATTGGACGTCTGCAGCGTCTGTGCCCAGGGGGAGGTGTCAGCAGCTGTGCAGACAGGTCTCATGTACTCCAGCTGTTGTCAGGACTTGAAGATAAGATGAACAAACCACACAGAACACAGTCCTTGGTAATCACAAGTAGCAGAGGCCTTTATCTTAATCCTTTAGCTCGAGAGACCCAGACTTTGTTAACAGATGTAGGAATTCAGTACAGTTTGCAATGAGCTCTGCTCACGGCCTGCTTGGGTTCCCTTTCTACGCGCTGAAACAGCATCCGGAGCGTGGATACACATGCAAAGTTCTACATCCAAAGCCATTTTCATCTAGACAGAATATAATGGGTCAGACCCTGGGTTACAAAAGCTGGTATTTTTTTCTAGGGGGGGCATAAATCATGATGATTGTATCAAAAAGTTCAGGTGATATCAGACATCCGATGGACACAGGAGTTCCTCCAGGCTTGGGTGAGTAAATGGAGCTCATCATTATTTTGTCTCATTATGAAAAATCTCTTCCCCTGGAAGAGAAGACTATTCTTTCTGGCTGTAACATTTCCCCTGACAAAATAAATTCACAGAAAGAGAATGTTTTATAAAAACACACAGATTTTTTTCTTTCTCTTTTTCTTTGGGGATTTTGCTGGGTGCACTGAAAAAGCATTCATGAGATTAAAAGCATTTCTCAAAATGCAACCCCAGGTTTAATTATATGCAATATAGGTCAACTTATTTTAAATGGGCCCCAAAGTGGCTGGCCCTGAACTACTTTATACGTTTTGCAAGAGTAAGTTTTCCTATTACTGAGAAAAAGTGGACGGTTAAAGGTTGAAGACGAATGCTTCCTCTATGTGAGTGGCCCGTGGACGGGTTTCCAGCGCAGAAATGAGCACGTGGGCCTGGAGGATGTGGATCTTCAGGCACTGCATCTCCTTGTCCCCTCCTCCCTCAGCAGAGCCCATGCCCTTGGGAGAGAGATTTCTTCTCTCCAGGCTCCTGTGTGCACCTTTCGGTGGGATCTAAAATGACAGGGGCTGCTTCTGTCCCCAAAAGAGGGGAGGGGAAGGGACAGGCCAGAGGGGGCAGGAGTGTAAGGCTGAAAGCCCTGGGATGAGAAGTCTTCCCTACACAGACATACTTTTTATTCAAATCACAAAATAGTTTTTCCATGTGAACCAAGATTTGAGAAGAGCCACTTATTCATTCTTCCCTTAGAAACACGTCCTTGCCTTGGCTAGGCAAAGTGTCCATTCCCGATTGCTGCAGGGCCTCCAGACGGGCTTATAGGGTCACCCCGGCTACCCCTAACACCTGAGATTACCAAGGGGTCAAAAGAGACATATATTTTTCCTTTTCCTTCTGCCTTACATCTATTTTAAAACATTGTTTTTACTAAGATAGCTGTTAGGCATTACACTGCCTAAAGCCTTACATAAGAAAAAAAATTATATATATATATGTATCTCCTCAATTTTCACGTCATTTGAACTTGCGTTTGTCACTTGCCATGATCGATCTGTCCTTTAACAAGATCAGACGATGCCAGTGAAATAGCCAAAGACATAAAGAATATGTATCCACCTTTGAATACATGTCTGCATTAAGCGGCTAGACTCTGTGACCTACTATTATCTAATAGGTACGCTGAATCTACAATCAACCTACGACCGCACGGCCTCGTGGCATGGTTTAGTATTCATCCTGATTGCTCTCCTGCTCATGTTGCTGCGTCACCGGCTTCCCTCCCATCTGTCCCTCAGCCTGCCAGGCTTCTCTCATTTGAGCCTCACTTTTTCCGGAAGCTTCTCCACTCATGTCCAGCATAGCCTGATCTTCGGGAATGAACTGCACAGTGACTTCCATTTTCCCACTGTGTCGTGTGTTCAAATGAGGCCAACTCCGTCAGGGAGCGCGCCAGCCACGAGGGCCACGGCTGGTGCCCGGTCAGTTCTTAGAGTCGATGTCAGGCAGAGTGTGCCAGCTAGTGGTTGTAAGAGCACTGGTTTTATTTGGCCTACTGAACATCTGCACTTGACGTCTCAAAGGCACCTCAAACCTCGCTGTCTGAGAGCCCAATTCATGCACTGGCGTGGCCCCCACTCTTCCCAACAAGCGGTGCCCCCTTCACCCAGCCCCCAGCCAGAGACCTAGACCGCCTCCCTGCCCTTTCTCTACCCACTTCTGCAACACGGCACCACTCCTCCCGGCTCCCCCCAAGGCCTCTCCACCCACCCATCGGTCGACTTCCTCCTAACACCCTGGTCCCGGCCTCTCACCCTCCCGTGTGGATGACCACACAGCCTCTGCTGGGCCTCTGGGCCATTTGTCCCCCAAATGCGAGTCTGCCCAGGTCACCCTCATTCAGAGGCTTCCCTTTTGCTCTTGGGTAAGGATCAGGCCGCCACTACTGCTTAGGAGGCTCTGCAAGGCCTGGCTTATCAACCACCCTCCAGCCAGGACCCCCTTCCCGCCCTCCCACCAACCTGCTGGCAATATTGTTCCCTGACCTCTTTCTTCAGTGATCACTTCTCTGCTCTCCTGGAGTGGGCTGCATTTCCCAATACTGCTTTTTTTATGTTTATGTTCGTGGTGACTTATCCATCCCTCTGCCAGACTCCCAGCTCTGAGAGGGCACAGGGCTCCGGGCATGCCTACTGTGCTCTCTGTGGGGTCCCCAGTCACAAGGCAGGTTCCAGTCGAGGCAGGCACTCCACGATTACTTTCTGAATAAATGGTCATCAGCGCAAGGCGGTAGTGTGTCTCAAACCGCTCTCTTGTGTATCATCTCAAGTCACCTTCATAATATTCTCATTTTACAGACGAGGAAATTGAAACAGAGAGGGACTCTGTGAACTTTCCCAGGCTCTGGGAAACAGGGACGGGGTCTGTGCCGATGGGGAGCAGAGCTGGGACAGGTTCTCATCCCCGACTCTGTTTTCTCTGCACTGTGTTTTCTCACTTTATTGCATCAGTCCCAGTATAAACTGCTGGGAGGCAGCGCAATGTCTTGGTGAACACAGGCGTTAACGTCACAGCCGCCTTGCTGCAGCTCCCAGCCCTGCTCCAGTTTCTTTGTGTGACTTGAGGCAGAGTGATTCATCTCTCTAAGCTAAGGGCCGTGCCCACCACTGGGCTGTCGTGAGGATTAAATAGGACACTGTGCAGTTAGCAGCTGCCCAAGTGCTTGGCACACAGGGGGCTTGCATAAATGTTTAGCTAGTAATAATAATAATACGAATAATGAATAAACGGTAGAGGAGTTCCTCTTAGTTCCAATACCTATAAGCGATTTTTATACTTTGGCAGGTTATTTTCTATACTGTAATTATGTTACATGCATTAAGCTCTGTAGCTTATGATTCTACATTTTTATTTATTTTTTTGAGACAGGGTCTTGCTGTGTTGCCCTAGCTGGAGTGCAGTGGTGTCATCATAGCTCTCTGCAACCTCCAACTTCTGGGCTCAAGCAACTCTCCTGTCTCAGCCTCCAGAGTAGCTGGGACTACAGGTGCACAGCAGATGTAGCTTATGGTTTTATATAGAAAAAACCCTTTTGTTTTATTGTGTTAGGAATTTAGCCATTTTCCTCCTTTGTTTGCCACAGTTGCAAACTTTCTCCTCACTCTGTCTAGTCTACTTTATCTTTTCCGGGTTTTTTCCTGGCACAGAACTTCCTCTCTCCTCCTCAACACCAGCACCTGTGGCTGGGGGGAGCCCAGACAGCTGCCCCCTCAAGACCCCAGCTGCAGGAAGGACTCCCGCCAGCTGCAGATCCTCATTCGGGTTGTCCCCCCTCTTTCTTCCCTCGCCATAGCATCCTCCTTCTAAAACCACCGTGGGCCTTCCCAGAAGGGTGTGCAGAAGCAGACATCGCAGCTCACCGCCGCACGGGCCCTGCTCTGCAGCAGCCTACGCTGACGTCCATCTCTGCCGCGCCGACAGAGCAGGGCAGCCACGACCCCATCTCCTCCAGTGTGCGCCTTCCTCTAGTACAACAATCCAACCTACTAGAAACAGACGTGACTAAGGCGACCAACACATTACCACTCCGTAGTTATGCTGAGTCAAGCCCCCAGAGAAATAATGGGGCGGGGGGAGAAGAATTCCCTTCTTCTTGGGAACTCCCCACTTAAAGCTGTTGTCTTTAATGGCAACCAAATGTTAACATATGTCCCTTCAAATAACAGTAAAAACTCTCTGGAGTACAAGTGAGGTCACGCTCTGGAACTATTCTCTAGTGTCAACCACATCACAGCTGTGCAGTGTCGGGACTAGCATCCCCCAAGAGGACGGCTCTCCAGTCCCCGCCACAGGGCAGGGTGTCCTGAGAATGGAGCGGCCTGGCCACCCTTGTTGCTACTGCTTGGTGTGGGCGGCAGTGTGGGACAGAGGGCGAGGGCGCAGGGCGAGATGGGAGCCTTCCGCCCAGGCGCTGCAGCCCGTGTGCTGTGCAGCCCCAGCCACCCTGGCCTCTCTGGGCTCCACTCTCCACCTGTGACACTGTCTCTCGTCCAGGGGTGTAGTCACTGCCCTGGGCCCCATCTGCAGGCTAGAGCACACTACCAGGGCAAAAGACACTGCCACCACCTGACCTTCCTATTTTCAGTTACAGTAGTTTTTTCTTACAAGGTATGGGACAGATAGGAACTTCCTCAATTCAAAAGCATAATTTATTTTTCTCTATTATTAATCCCCACCTGTAAGTCTCTGTTTCTCCTCAGTATTGGAAAACATGACCTAGCTGCTTGCAGGTAAAGAGTTAAATCCCATAATTTCCCAATCTAGGTTTACGTAAACCAGCCACTTTCAGATGAGAAGGCTCTCTCCCGGGATTTCTTCTCGCCTCCTCCGCACCCCAGGGGACTCCGTAATGGTGATGGTGGGAGCAGGAACTCGTTCACTTCCGCTTCTCTCCTGTCTCGCTCCTGGGCTGGCAGCCTCTGCGTCCTGCTTCATCTGGAGGGACCCAGGAGAGCTGCCTTCCGTGCCACGCTGGCCACAGGGCACAGCCACACCGTGAGGATGGTGGTCCTGGCTGGGTTCTCGCAGCATCCTGGGAGCTCCTGCGGTTGTCAGGTCCATGCAGGTCCCCTGTCCCATCTTGTTCTGATGACACTCTTCTCTAGACCTGATGGTTTGGAGAACCTCCTCCAGGCACAGGGATGCTGGTGGTTGCTCTCCATCCTCTCTGAATCTTCCTGGAGACTCTGCTGCCCTGTCCACGCTCCAGCAGCCTCTGTTAGCCACGCTCAACCCACTGTGGCTCGAGGGAAGTCAAGGAAGCCCGTAACCACCAAGAGTCCAAGTGGGTGAGCAAGACATGGGTTCCCACCACTCTGGGATCTCCCAAATTACGGCGTCCCATTGTATTTGAATCCTTCCTCCAGGACTCAGCCAGAGGCAGGTGCAAAACAGACGACTGCTGAAATCTTAAGATTCTTCTGGAACACTCTTCGCCCTTCCCAGCTTGGATCATTTCCATCTAACTGAGGGTGAAAGGGAGGCTGTAGACTAATCTCTGCCCTTTTCAAATCTTTTCCTGTCTCTCGGCCTGTTCAGTGTGAAGCTGAGAACAGGAGTCCTTGCTGAGCTCCGGGGCCACTGCTGGGGGGAGGTGCCTGCGGCCCACGTCACAGGGGCCGGAGCTCAGCAGCGAATGCTCTGAAGACACAACTCAACACCGCACACACTAGCCTGCTGCGGACGCACCTGTTCTCACAAAGAAGTGAGAACCCCACCCTACCAAACACGGATGTATTTGCCATTCCTGTAAATTTCAAGTGATCAAGACCCAAAGGACAATATAGAAAATGACCACATGAATTTGTGATCTCTTTTTTAAAATTTATTTTAAAAATTGACATACTGTAACACTGACTTTGTGGAGTATTTTTGTGTGTGTGTGACTATATTGTGTACAGTTCTATACATTTTAAAACTTGTATAGATGCATGTAAATACCAACCTAATCAGAGTGCAGAACAGCTTCATCACTCCAGAAAACCCCCTTTGCTCACCCTCTCCCCATCGCTAACCCCTGGCATCTACTAATCTGCTCTATGTCACTATAGTTTCTGTCTCGTAAAATGTCATGTAAATGCAACCAGACAGTATGCAACCTTCTGAGACTGGCTTCCTCCACTCAGCAAAATGTCTGTAAGAATCATCCAAGCTGTTACGTGTATCCACAGCTCATTCTTCGTTAATGTCTGCAGACATAACCCCTCTTTCATGTCTGATGCTGGCAATTTTGTCTTTTTATTTCTCTGTCAGTCTTACAACAGGTTTATCAATTTTATCGACCATTTCAAAGAACCAGCTTTTAGTTTCATTGATATTCTCTATTATTTTTCTATTTTAAATTTCATTAATGTCTCCTCCTATGTTTATTTCCTTTATTCTACTTCCTGTGGGTTTATTTTATTTTCCTTTTTCTGCTTTCTTCAGGTAGAAGCATAGGTTATTGATTTGAGACCTTTCTTCTTTTCTGTGTATTTAGTGCTATGTGTAGCCTTGTAAGCACTACGTTAGCCATAGTCCATAAATTTTAATATGTCATATTTTCCTTTTCCTTCAGTTCAAAATATGTTCTAATTTTTCTCGAGACTTCCTCCTTGACCCATGGTTTACTTATAAGTCTGTTATTTAACATTCAAATGTTTAAAGATTTTCCTGTTATCTTTCTCCTATTGCCTTATATTTAACGTCAGGGTCAGACAACATACTTTGTACAATTTCAATTCTTTTAAAGTTGTTAGCGTTCTGACCCACAACATGGCCTGTTGCGGCAATCGTTCCATGCCCACTTGAAAAGAATGTGTGTTGTGCTGTTGTCGAGTGGAGTATTTTATAAACATCAGTGAGACCCCTTTGGTTGATGGTGTTACTCAGTTCTTCCATATCCTTGATAATTTTCTGTCTGCTGCTTCTGTCGATCACTGAGAAAGGGGTGTTGAAATTTCCAAGCATGATTTTGGATTCAACTATTTCTCTTTTCAGTTCTCTGAGTTATTGTTTGACGTACTTTAAAGGTCTAGTTAAATGCAAACACATTTAGCATTGTTATGTCCACTTGGTGAATGCACACTTTCCTCATTTTGTAATATTCCTGTGTATCCCTGGCAATTTTTTTGCTTTGAAATCTACTTTTGCTCATATTAATATAGCCACTCCAGTTCACTTCTGATTTGTGGTTCCATATTATATCCTGTTAGCACGGTGTATCTTTCTCCATTCCTTTACTTCTGAGTCTTTATATTCAAATTGGTTTTTCTTTTGAACAACATACAGTTGGATTTTATCTTAGTTGATTTTCTGTTGCTATAACAGAATGCCACAGACTGGGTAATTTATAAAGAAAAGATGTTTATTTGGCTCACAGTTCTGGGGGCTGGGAAGTCCAAGAGCATGGTACTGGCATCTGGTGAAGTTCATTCCGGGGCAGAAGGTGGAAGGCAGAAGTGAATGCATAAGACAGAGAAATGGATAGGGGCCAAACTTATCCTTTTATCAAGAACATACCCCTGCAACAATGGCATTAATCCCTTCATGAGGGTGGAGCCCTCATAGCCTAATTATCTTCTCTCTCTCTCTCTCTCTCTCTCTCTCTCTCTCTTTTATTCAGAGGCAGAGTCTCCAGTTATGTCGACCAGGCTGGAGTGCAGTGGCTATTCGTAGGCATGATAACAGCCCACTATGGCCTTGAACTCCTGGGCTCAAGGGATCTTCTCGGCCTCAGCCTCCCAAGTAGCTGGAACTACAGGCATGGGCCACGGTGCTCAGTCTAACCCCCTTTTAAAGACTCCACCTCTTCATACTGTCCCAATGGCAATTAAGTTTCCAATACACGAACCATTGGGGGATACATTCAAATCACAGCAGGTTTTAAAAAAATCATTTCTGACTATCTCTGTCTTTTAACTGAGATGTTTAGACCGTTCACATTGAAAGCGATTATTGATACAGTTGGATTAATATTGTAATTGTTTTCTATTTGTTGCATTTGTTCTTAGTTTCTCTTTTCCCTTTTTCTTCTTCCTTCATGCTTTTAAATTAAATTTAGAATTCTGGCTCTGAGTTTCTTACAAACTGGAAGAAAAATTGAGGAAATACTATTGAAGAAGAAGTTGAGAAATAATATCACCTCCTACCTATTTTGTCTGTACAGTGCTTACAAGATGTCTTTGTTTTTTTTTTTTCTTCCGAAAATTTGAGACTGGCCTCTATCAAAAAATCCCAAGTGTTTTGCTCCCTTTTTGTGCGCTCTTCCCGATTTTCCCAATCAACCCCATCAACACACACACACACACACGCAAACACACACACACTCTCCCATTGCCCAATCCTCATCACTTGCTTTCTCAGCTTGAAAGGGTAATAGATGCTCTTCTTGAGGGTTTGGGGGTGGAGATGGGTACAACTAAGAACGTGTCTTTATTTATGGGCATGAAGGCCTACAGCCTTGGGAGCCAATGGGACATTTCTAATTCTCTGACACAGGGAACAAAGCGTGCCCAATGTGCATTGATTCTTCATAGCCACATTCCTGCAGCAGTCCCCCGACTACTGTCCTGATTCTCTGTGAGCAGCAAACATCCTGGATGAAATGGATTGTGCATACATACGGCCTTAAAATAGCAGCTAGAAATAAATGCAGAAAAGGCAGCAGAGAGATGCTAAAGGGCCCATGAACTCCATCAGCCATGAGAACCATTATTTTGCCCTGGGGTTTCCCAGGATATCATTACAGAGTAAGTACAACCCATAAAGTCTTATTGATCATTACATTGCTTTCTTGTGAGCCCTAATTATCATCAATAAAAGTTCAGTCTGGCAGCCAAATTCCCCAGAAAGATTGGGTGGTATTTTTTAATCTGAAGCTTCAAGGATACTTAATGAAAATATTTATTTTCCTACCTTTTATTTGTTCAGTTGTTGTTACCTGTGTCTCATAAATTTTGAAAATAACCAACCTTAATAAATCCCTAGCTTTTCATTTCCCTGACCCTTTTTACCTGGCTCTTTTACCTTGCGTGAATTTTATTTTTCTTACACAAATCTGTTACGACAAACTGACTAGAACATTCCCTGCAACCACCCCTTTACCTTCCAATGTAAAATGATAAAACTGTGGTTTAAAATATAAACTATAGAGGATTATGATCTTTCAGTTATTTCAGAAATAATAATTTAATCATTTCTGAATTTTGAGAACACTTAAGATTAGTCTAGTTATGAGAAACATAGTATCTATCTAGGAAAATAAATCTTTTACCTGCATAAATACTATTTAGCAATTATTAAACTACAACAATATCCGAATCCTTGAGTAACAGGTAGAATAAAACAATTTATTACATGCTTTACAATTAAAAAGCATTTTAATTCATTACACTCAGTATAGAAGTTGATATTTTCAAAGCAAGGAGCTATATATCAGAAAGTGATCTCGAAGACCATACCTACATATCAGGCTCTACACAAAGTAATCATCTTCAGCTAATTTCAATCTACCATTTGCCTTCTTTTAAACTAACTTTGCTAAACCAGGCACCTAGTTTATGCTTGTAATCCTAGCATTCTGGGGGGCTGAGGCAGGAGGATTGCTTGAGATCAAGAGTTCGAGACCAGCCTGAACAAGAGCGAGACCCCGTCTCTACTAAAAATAGAAACATTAACCTGGTGTCGTGGTGCACACCTGTAGTCCCAGTTACTCAGGAGGCTGACACAGGAGGATCACTTGAGCCCAGGAGTTTGAGGTTGCTGTCAGCTACAATGATGTCACTGCACTTTGTCACTGCACAAAATGACAGAACAAGACTCTTCTAAAAAAAAGACAAAACAAGCAAACAAGAACAACTAGCTTTCCTCTGGGTAGCACCTTTCTTGACCTTGCACTTATTTGCCACTCCAATTTGACCCGCCTCTACTATCCTCTTCCTATTGATTTTGTCTGGGATATTCTTTCCCCTCAATTTTTTCTAATATCTGTATAGCTGTTGATCATTTTGAAAGTTTATATATAAAATCAGAAAGAGAACATTTCAAATCAATGTATGTTTTTTGGAATGCCCTATCCTATAATAACTGTGAGGATGCAAGTATTAACTATGCATGGGTCTGCGCTTAAGACACTCACAGTCTGGTGGAAGAGTTACAAATCAAGCAATTTTAGTACATTGTTATATGAATTAATAGAGACAAGCAGAGGATTCTATGAGAGCATAGAAGAGAGGTTTCTAATTCAGCCTGAAGGACTAAGGGGTTAAAAAGAGAAAGAGGTTTTCCTAGGTTCTATTTTGAATTACAATTCAGAGTTAGGCATGTGGAGGACAAAATGCCATTTGTTCTGGGCAGACGGGTAGTGGCATAAACAATAATTAGAGAAACAAGAAACACTATGCAGTTTGTCAGGAAATACAAGCAGCTAGAACGATTCTTAAAGTATGTTCCCTGGGGCAGTATGATCAGCATCCTGAGACATTGTAAGAAATGAAAATTTTTAGACCACATCTCATTCCTACTAAGCAGGCTTAGCCATCTGTGCTTGAACAAATCCTCCAGCTGATTTTGATCGTGCACTAACGTTTGGGAACCACTGAGAGAGGAATCCAGCATTATTCAAGGTGTGGCTTGAGATGTGAACTAGAATTGTGTGCTGGTCAGATTGTTTTATGCCTTTCCCAGGGCACCAGGCTTGATCCTGTTTGCCACAAGGTGTCCCTGAATGATTTTACGTATGCGTGTCCCGTAACTAGATTTCAGGTTTCAAGAGACAATTTTAATGGTATTGTAGGAATTAAAACGATGTCATCATCTTGAGATTATTTTTAGTCTGATAATCTTAAAGAGTGAGCATCCCCTGAATATAAGATTTTTGTTCATTTGGTTCAAATGCATATCCAATTTGAGCCCCTGACCAAAAGCTATTACTGAAATGCAGTAAAATATTGCTGTCACAGCTTATATTTCTACAAGAAATATTCAAATAGCAAATGAGGATAAACTGAAACTTTGGCCAAAATGTTTACGTGTTAATGACATAATATAAATAATTTATCTACCATTTTAAAATTATGTAGAATTTATTTGAATTAGTGAAGTAGCCCTTGAGGCATTGTTTTATACCAGTTAAAACAGGTTATTCCCACCAAGATTAGATAATAAAATTCCTGATATGGCTTCCTCCATGATGTAGTTTTATTGTTTTGCTGCTATTTTGAGATTGTTTTTAATATCCAAATATGGTCAATATAGATTTTTGAAGCTTATCTGCAGATAAAAACAGTAACTCTTAACCACAAGCAAGCAGTGGGAGAAAAAAGATTTGTTTTTACATCCAAATTAAAGAGCAAGGAAATTGTATTATTATTTTCTTTAGAGATAAAATAATGCATATTTAATACAAAAGGCTTTGTTTATTAAGTGAATTCTTAATCCTTTGTTAGCATTCAGTGAAAAATTCCTCTTTTATAAATTTCCCTCACAGTTTATTTTTAAGAATAATAATTTTTCTGTTTATCCTAAATATAAGTGCGTCTGTGACTGATATAAATGGATTTTCATCTCTGTTAATCCACCTTTCAATGCCAATAATTACTATTTCTTCAGCCCTTTCTTTCACTTTTGCTGGTGGGGTAGAAATCAAACATACTGGAAAATACAATTGAGTAACAACTGATATCAAGCCAGCTCTGCCAGTTTTTACAAAATTTTATTTCCTAAAAGTCACTTTTAGATACTTGCTGCAACCAAGAAAGCAGTCCACACTTTCAGCCTGCACTGCACTTGACCTTCAGGCTGATGTCTAAGTTGAGATACCTACCACTCTTAAATCACCTTTAAACCATTCAAAAGGAATAATTTATGGTGTGACTTCTTTGTCCAATTGAATCTTTTTTATGTTAGTCTTTGGTTATTTAATACACATGTAACAAGCCAAATAACAATGTTTGTTAAACATTCTCTGTAAATACATATAATTGCATTAATTGATATAGTTAAAAATAAAGAGGTTTCACAGAAATTTAACTATTTCTAGTACTCGCTTAAAAAACTATTTATAGTTATGCTTGCAGTTACTCAAATGTGTTCATTATTATTCACTATAAGAGATTTTATTTAAACCGATCTGTAGAGTAGAACCAATGGGAAAATTATGAGGTGACATGGTTTTATTTTATGATTGAAATAGCACAATGATAATAGTATAATAGTATACAAACATTAGTACAACGCTTTATAAGCATTATCATACTTAATCCTTACAATTGCACTGAGAATGAAAGAGTACTCTATTTTATAAATGAAATCACTGTAGCTCTGAAAATTTAGTCACCTTGCTCAAAGTCCTGCAGGTAATAGGAGGGAAATTTCAAGCTTAACTCAGGTTTTCAATGACCTAGACCAGGGCTCACTTCATTCTACCACTGTAAAGTAACATGTAACAAAACTTTCAACCAGATGTTCCAACTTACTAGCAGCATGTTTGTGAGCTTTTTCTACAGAGGTGTTGGCACTGTATTGAAGTGACTCAGTGCCATTTATCAGATGGTTGTACATTTACAAGAGCAAATCTAGCCATGAAAATATTTATCTGGAGAGCCTTCTAGTCCTACCTGTGCATCTAATACTATACAGTTGCTGAAACATGGAAATATATTGTGAGGATATGTTCCTTAATTCTTGGGTTTATGAACTCTTACTGCCAAGGTTAAATATAATATGCAAATATGTGATTGTCGACACATTATGTAAGAGAAAATACTTAGGAATAATTCTCCATAATCTCTCATTCCATCTCTATTTTGCTATCCCTACTAACCAATATCATAATATCATCTCTGGCTAGTGGCAATTTACATACACACACATGTGTGTGCAGTGTTCTCTTTCCCTCCCCTCCTCACACATACATATATATAATTTAATTACACTTGATCCTATAGCATATTTGTTTGCTTTTGCATGGGAGAAAGAACAGCAAAAATTGGGGGCTGAAATAAATCTGGGATAAATCCTAAACTCTGCCCCGTACATTGGTAGTTTAATTTTTGGTGAGTTAACAATACTAAGCCTCAGTTTACCATTTATAGAGCTAAGGCAATAAAGCCTTCCTACAGTCTTGTGAAAGCTGGAAAAATACTGTATGTGTGAAACTAATACATTGTCTACTAAATAGTAGGCAAACAATAAATAATAGTCATAATAAGGCAGCTAATATTGTTTTATTATAATGATCAGAATTAGAGTATTTGACATTACTTTGTAGGATTAATTTCCCTTTCTCACAGAACAGTATGATGTGACTTTGACTGCCCTTGTCACATCCCTAGCCCGTCACCTGCTCCTCCTCAATGTTCCAGTTCTCTAAACAAGCTCATTTAAAAAGTGGGTTGCAGCAGGAGGAACAGAAGATGGAGAGCAGACAAAGCAGATTTGTGTCTGCTGTGCCAACACCTTGGGGCCATCCCAAGGAGCACTGCTGCCGAGTCTAGAATGTGCAGTCGGCATGATACTGTGAAAAGGCAGTGAGGGAGGTTTGCCAGGGAGAAGAGGGCCCCAAGTCAGCAGGTCAAGTTTTCCCAGCATGATGTCAAAGAGAGGAATAGAAGAGAAGAGCTGTCCTTGCTGGCTTGCCCTTGTCTAGACGGGGACTGAAATCTTCCATGATGTAGCTGGTTTAAGAGAACAGTGAACAAAAATATGGTGTCACTCACCACAGGATGTATAAGGGAAATGTACTTTACAGTAGTTAAATTTGAAGCAGAAAGTTCAAAAAGCAGAAGAGCCCATGCAGATTACTTACTCATAAATCATGGACAGGGTCAAGCGTAGCCTAGAGCATGGTGGGGTTGAGGAAATGGTAATTAGCAACATGGCGGCCGTAGTCAAGTTAAAAAATAAGATAACATTAAAAGAGGCAGAGTATAAAGCATTTTTTTTCCTTTGGAAAAGTCTCTGATGCTGTGATAATGAGCCTGTAAGAATCGCGCACCACGTTCCCTGGACGATTATCTTCTTTTGTCTTGGGGTAGAGCACTTGTGTAAAATGGGTGACTAGCTCAGTAGTTTTATGACTAGCCACTTATTCATAGGAAGGAAAATAAGTAAATTACAGAGTATTTCTAAGTATTTTCCAAGGGATTCTTTTTCTAGGTAGCCATAGATATACAAGCAACCACTCAGGACAGACACTGACTTATTTTCTTTGGTATTAGAAGAAGCAGCAATATATTTCCACGGACTATAAAGAAGACAGAAATTGTCTATAGGATATACATGATCTTAGCAAGTATTTCACATTATTTCTATTCTACATGTTAAACATTCTTTCTTACACTTCATTCTGTCTTCCCCTCAGTAACAAAGTAATCATATCTGTGGGCTAACTCAGAACATGTTACAAAATAATCACAATGGCATTTTCCATTGGGGTTACATTCCAGTCTGCTCTGCTATATTGTGAGTGAAATTGGTACTTGAACAACTTTTTATAGTCATAGGATTATAAAGAAAATATTCGCTCATACCCCTCTTCTACCTGGGGAATAAACAAAGCATTGCTTTTCTCTGCCCTCCAACCTGCCAATGTCCTCTAGCACATTTGATATAATGGTGATTTTTATATATAGGCTACTGTGACAATGTGACATTCTCTGCATTCCCATGCCCAGCTCCAGGAAGTTTTTAAAATAGCTATCATGGTCATTTGTCAGTAGTTCTTCACTATTAATGACACTTTCCCATGCATTATCTCATTTAATTGATAAAATAAGTGCATAGTATAGACCAGGCAGATCTCCATATCCTCACTTGGGGGAGGAGTCAGTACAGTTTTAGAGAATGTAGCTATTAATAATTTGCTCAAGATGCCACAGCTTCTAAATTATAGAATTTAAACTAGAACTTAGATTTTCTATTTTTCTATTCCAGTAATCTCACTTATAGTTATTGCCGCCCACTTACTGTGCTAGTTTTTATACAATGTATAAAATATTTTACCTAAATTTAAGGTCTTAAGTAGATTGGAGGCAATGCTAAAGCCTTGAAAACTAGATTTGCAAAAAGTATGGTGCTAACTGATAACACAAGCAAAAAGAGTTGGAGAAGATTACAAAAATTATAAAATGTTCATTGTTATTCAATAAATGTATGTTTTTTTATGACTATGGAGTCATTAAAATGAGAATGTGCTTCATAAAGTCTTATAAAATAAGAAAGAAAAATGAAATGAAGCAAAAGAAAGGAGGGAGGAGAGAGAGAAGGGAGATGAACCAGTGGAAAAAAAGAAAGAAAATAATGGCTGAGTATTTACTATGTGGTATGTGCTCTCACATACAGTAGGGCACATAGTGAGGAGAGTTACATTTGGGGAGGGATAATTTAGGTAGAGAGGTTAAAGGACATCTCAGGCAAGTAAGTTATAATTGGTCTGGTGTCATGGTCACCATAGACGTGGCAAGTGTGGAATTCATTAAGGAGATTGCTTCACTGGGATAGAGGATTCATGATAATAATTAGTAGGAAACAAGGTTGCATTAATTAATATAAAGTTGCACCTTGTTATTAAGTTCTCAAAATTTAGAAAAAAGAGCTCTCTACCAGATACGTATATGTTCTTTTTGTCTAGTCAAAAAGAAAAAAAAAAAAAATGAAAAACGTATTCCCCCCTTCTTCTGCTATTATCTCCTTAATGTGAGAGTGGAGAAAAAACCTTTTCTCATCATCCACATGATTAGAATGAAGTTCTTCATACTCCCCATTCTGTCCAAGAACAGGGTACATTACCAGGACGTGGCCGATGAGAACATTCCAAGGCCCACAGGTGTTTGAAGGATGATTTCATGGCCCAAGCTATGTCAATGAGACTCTGGTCTGAGACTTTTTCTTAAACTGGTAAAAGCAGTGAGTTCTTTTCACAACGATTGCGAAAGTGGTAGAATGTTAGAGAGGGAGCAAGTGAATATATTTGTCATCCCATGGTGAAATTCCTCCTTAGAAAGAAGCATGCACAGAAGAAAGCAGAAACGAGAAGTGAAAGGACATGGTGTCATGACAACGAGATTCGAGCATACAGATGACGCTGTACCTGCAGTCAGACGCCCTGGACTCTTCGGTTACACAAACTGATGAATCCTCAACCCTCAGTTAAACCCCCCCAAAGACAAACAAACGGTTTCGCTACTAAGTTTCACTTTGTAACCAAAGGGTCTAGACTAATACAAGTTCTGACTTCATTGTCTAAGTATATGATGGAAAGGAGAAGTTGTGTTGGGAAATAATAATAACAGGAGTAACAAGTTGAGTCTGCTGCTGTATGCCAGACGTACGACCACTGAGCCTTTGCACGACTCATGTTCCTTTATAGGGAAACCGAATGTGATTATTAGCACGCACAATTCAAGAATTCAGGGTTTCTAGTAAAATATATGTTACTTGCAATATATTATTTAATCACATATTAACATTTAGTTAATGAAATATATATTTAATTATAATCATAAAGTTTCTGTTGTTTGCATTATTAGTTCTGATGGTCCTGTTGTTCAATATTAAGAAATAAAAATATTTTTTGTTAACTATCTTTAGGTGGGAATGATAAATTTAATTTAAAGACAAGACAACATTATTTTTTTAAATGTACACATTAAGTTCTACCTACCCTTAAAATACCCTTTGAGTAACTTTATGAAAGGTTTCTTTGTACACCCACCTAGGAGTTCATGCCTCTCTCCTTCGCTGGTATGTTTCCCAAATCTGACTTAAAAGCTAGTCTTTTATGACTAAATGATTTCTGTTTAAATGACTTGTTTAAAAGAAAAAGTCTGTGCAAAATTGGAATTAGTTTTTCAATTGCCTTATAGCCTCTTGAAAAGAAAATGAGCCTAATGAGTGAGAATTAGTACAAGATGTTTCAGAACATTTGTAATAGTATCCAGTGTGGGGACCTGGGTCCCATCTCCTTAGGCAGTTGTTCTCAGGGTAGAGAACTGTTCTCTCTTTATTATCTTTTGCAGATTACCCAGGGGCTTTTAGCATTCAGACTTTCTCTTTCCTTTTCCCTTGTGCTCCTAATAATTTGCTGTGGATATTTTCAGCACGGCACACAACTGCTGCTGCTGATGATAATGAGAACTGTTCACCTAATTTCTCCCAGCCCTGCACTCAGGATGAGCTGTCTAGAGTCAAGCCACACAGCAGAAAAACTTAACCAGGAGGCTGTACCTGGCAAAACGATGACATAGGTAAAATGCTGGGAAGAGAGGCAGGAGCAAAATGTGATTATCAGCACAATGTGTGTTGGTCAGACCTCAGGGAAAGGAATGTCACTTCATGCTGCCAGCTCTGCTGTTGGGGACCAGGTGGCTGCTGGGTAAGGCCTTATTCCAGCGTGAGACAGACTTTCCCTAAGCGTACCTTCTTAATTAGTTATAGTTGACTGACTCAAGCGAGCTCAAAGGTTAGACCAGGCCTCCTGCTTTATATTTTATGTTTTATGTTGGAGACAGATTATAATCTTTAGATGTAACTTCTCAGGATCTTTGCGAACGCCAAAAGTTTCTTGAATTTGCTCTTGTCAACCAAATTGGAAATTAACTAACTTAGCAATAAGAGTTTTAAAAATGTCTGCATTTAAAGATTATAGGATGGTATTGTTTCATAATATGTGTGAACACGCACTGTGACCAGGGCAACAAAGCACTATGGGGAGATTTCAAAGCAAATAGACAAAAAAATTCTCTGTTCTCAAGGTATTTGGGTTCATGTCAGATAGCTCTTTGAGAAACATTTTCAACAGAGTAAGCGCAAAGAAAAAAAAAAGAAAGAAAGGAAAAAAAAAGACCTAAGTTTATGTGGCAAGGATTTTGCAATGTCAAAAATATTTAGGTGAAAAATCAACAAAACATCATAATTTCATAAAGCTAAACATATGTATCTTTGGGATAGATTACATTATATGATTACGTCACTGTTTAGTTCACTATAGAACAGTTTCTATTTATAAAAAGGGAACCTAAAATTCAAGAAGATGGTAACTGTAGACAAAGTAATTTCTTTCACAAATTTATTCCTGGCAAAAATAAGAACGTAAAAACTTAACTAAAAATTTTTTTCTACTGACCTGTGTGTTCCTCTTCCATACCTACCATTTTGTTTAATAGTAACACTGATAACAAGTTGTCTAACCCAGGGATCTTTTGACTACATTTGATTTCTCCTTCATCCTTCTATTCCATGTCAGCCAAAAACCATGTTACCATTCTAGCCTGTGCTGTACCTTTAAACTCCTCTGGCAACCGCCTGCTTTTGTCCATCACCTACATGGTATTTCCACCTCTCATCAAGTGGCACGTGGGTGACTGGTATGGTCTCTCCGCATTCGACTTCTTGACGTTACAGTCCATTTTCTGCTCTGCGGTCGTCATGGTCTTTTAAAAAACATATCGTGCATTTACATTGCTTATGGAAAAACGTGCACACTCTAGTCATGGTATATGAGGAAAGATGGAAGCTTATGACAGTACTCTGAAGGACATGTATCTCTATACAATTTACTCAAGATTAGGTAGTAAATAGTACAGTATTATCCGTTGCTTTGGGCTTCAATGAGCTTGTATAATAGTTTCACTATATTTCGAGGAATGAAGTATACACATATAAAAACATTTCAATACTCATGATGCTCTAGACATCCAAAATGGGTTGTAGAAATAATCATTGGTACCTAATTTGTTTCTTTAGCAATGTTATATTGAAGTTGTCTGACAAAATAAACACTATGTAGTCAAATAAAATTATACAAAATAGCTTCATGATTTGAAAAAGGTTAATACGAAGTTTGTTGAGTGTCTTTTACAAAAATTTCATCTTCTGCTGTGCATCTTTTGAATTTCCTACTAGGATTGTAAATTAACACATGGGAGTGTGACAGATTAATTTTTCTTTTCCAACAGAGAATCAGAATTTTAACAGTTTTATTTATTAATTAGCTACTGCCAATTACTATTTCTAGTTTTCCTTTTCAGGATTCAACATTTAGTCATCTTATAAGCAACTGCTGATATTTAGAATAATAAAGATTTTTGGTGCATTATTAATTCTCACAGATATTTCCCTTCTTATATTTAGGTTCCGGTCGTTGATATTATAAACACAGTACACAGAGGGCTGTTTGGAGTAATCTCCAAGCGAAGCATAATGATTCAGCAAGTGGAATTGTAATGCATTTTAGAATTGTGATAAAATAATCATTAACATCTTGAACCTATACAAATGCTAAATTTGATTTAGTGTTTTTCTGTCTTTAATATATCCCAGTATGCTTTTTAGATTATTCAATTAACTTTTATTTACAAATTGGCTTGTTGCGTTTTAACCTATTCATTGTTAAAATATACTGAGAAAATGTGGGTCAAAACAATGCCAAGCACACAGCAGATGCTCAGTAATCACAGAATTTGTGAGTGAAGAATAATAAAGGCAAAATGATTTTATCTTGTTTTCTTAGAGTCAGACAAGTTTTAATTCTGAAGAAGTAACTTAAATAAATTATTGAAATTATCCTATGTAATTTTTAATTCTAGAATTGACTAACATCCAATGTAAGATAATTTTCGGCAATAGGTTCATAATATTTTGGATGCTATCATACAGTAATTCTCATATGTTACAAACTTCTTATTTACACCTAAAACACTTCCTTTAAAACAACCTTATATAAATATTTATATGTTTAATAAGAAGATATTGTTCTAAGATTAAGAATTAATAGGCCTCTATCATGCTATTAATGTTTTTGAGTCTGAGAAATTTTATGATGTAGTTGTTCAAACATATTTGAAGAAGATCTTTATGAAAGATTATGTACTATAAGATACTAAATATCACCTTAAAGAATCCACATGTAAAAAACAAAAAGAAAGCCAGGCCTGGTGGCTCACACCTGTAATCCCAGCACTCTGGGAGGCAGAGGTGGGAGGATCATTTGAGCTCAGGAGTTTGAGACCAGCCTGAGTTAGAGATCTGTCTCTACTAAAAATAGAAAAATTAGCCTGGTGTGGTGGCTTGAGCCCAGGAGTTTGAGGTTGAAATTCCCTCTTAGTACTGGTTTCTCTGTCCCAAAGGTTTTGGTATGTTGTGTTTCAAGAAATTTTTAAATTTCTATCTTAATTTCTTCATTGATCCAATAGTAATTGATGAACATGTTGTTTAATACACACGTATTTGTATGGTTTCCAAAGTTCCTCTTGGTATTGATTTCTGGTTTTCTTCCATTGTGGAATAAAAAGATAGTTGATAAGTTCTCAATTTATAAAAATTTGTTGAGACTTGTCTTACAGCCTACCATATGGTCGATCCTGGAGAATGTTCTGTGGGCTAATGAGAAGAATGTGTATGTTTTATCTTTTAACTGACTGATATTATTTAGATCTTGACTTTTGTTTAAGGAAAGAATATATAATCTTAGCCTTTGAAATACGGGTTGTCTTTTACAGTTGCACTGCAGTATAGAAGGCTCAATTTCACTTATAGATACCTTTAACGCCAGCTTGATACAGAGTAAAAACTTTGTTTATTGTTTGTTCAATGTGCCATTTCCTACAGGTGCTAAGAACTCTCAAGCCATGGAGAGAAAAGCACTTGGAGTTGTTTAGATTCAGATAAAACCCATGTGGTTGTTTGCAACTAGTTGCAAGATAAGCAGAACACAAAGAAAGAAAAAGAAAGAAAGAAAGTGAGATAGAAAGAGAGAGAGAGAGAGAATGAAAAGAAAGAAGAAAGAAAAAGAAAGGAAGGAAGGAAGGAAGGAGAAAAAGGGTAGGGCAAGGGGTTATAAATTTCAAAATAAGTCTGAATCATATCAATTAACAATTTTACATGTAAATTTAGTATGGCTGTATATTAATCAGTAGGACCATTTACTAATAACTTGGAAAATGAATCTGTAGAAGGATGCACAAACCTAGACTTAAAAACCAAACAAATATTATGACACTGCACCTAGCGTTATGTTTTGGGGAGGGGGGTTTAAGGATCGATATGAAGAAGAGGAGATATAAAAGATGTTGACCAGCATTTATTAAAGTCTACAATGTTTGCTGCTTCACGTGTCCTATCTAATTTAGTCTTCCATCAACCCTATTATGTAATCTGCTTAGATGAGGAATTTGATGTAAATAGACACTAAGTAACTAACTCATGGTCAGATACATGATATGTGAGCAGAAAAATTAAAATTGATAGAATAAAAGAACAATAATAATAAGGTGACGAGATATTGCTGATTGATTCACTGCTCTTGCTTTGCTTTCTCTGATACTTTTAAGCTGTACAATTCTGTATTAGAGTGCTTTATTTAATTTTTTTATTTTTAATCATTATGGGTACATAATGGTCATATATATTTATGGGGTATGTGTGATGCTTTGATACAAGCATACAATGTGTAATGATCAGATCAGCTTATTAGATTTCTTGACGTTCAAGAAATGAGTACAAAATCTGTTGTAAATATTTCGGAGGAAATCAGCTAGTTCATTTCCATTTTAACCACCTTGATTTCAGACTCCACAAATTAAAATAGAAATTTTGATAAATGAGGAATCATAAATATGTTGATAATCGAGGAGTTTAACTGTCACAAATGTAAATCCATATAGCAAAACCCATTATATTTACATAATTTACAAATTTAGCAAAACGTGAAATGTGCTTTTTGAAAGCCAGAATAGGTGGTGATAAGAAAACATTCATAATATCCAATTAAAAAAAAACTTCATGAAGACAGTAGCAGTTCATGAATTATTTATTCATTAAAAGAAGCACTTAATCCAGAGGAGGGTTCTTCCAGATGTGGGTAGCTGTGTGAAAGAAGGCACATGTTTGGGTAGGGAAACTGAGTTGGTGCCTAAGTATTAGATGATGTTCGTTAAAAGATGGGTAGTGATGTTCTCGATTTGCAATTTAATAAGTAGATGAATAACAACCTGAAATTTTGCCCATTTAACTGTCTGGAAATTACAGTTTGGGAACAGATTCTCAGTTTCACTATATAATTTCTGGGACTTCGTCCCAGAATGATAAAGGATCAGATACAGGCTCCTTATCTTTCTGCTGTTGTTAGATAAATATAAACCTATTTCTGAAATACAAGGTATGTAAACTAAAAACAAACAAAGCCATACATTGAAATGTGTGATTATATCGGAGAGGGGCTCTGCTTCTATTTGCGTGCTGCACATGATTTGTTGGCACTGCTGACTGACAACATGTACATAATCCCAGAGCCCCATGGAATAAATTGGCATGTAGCATAGGCTGCTGATGATCATGCCTGACATGTGCTTCCAGGTATTTGGCGTCTAAATGTGCTGTGTGCATTTGTCAGCCAGACAAACACAGACTTTCGTGTGGGGGTAGGGGGAAGGAACTAAGTAAGAGCAGAAAAAAATTTTAAACTTCAAGGAATTACCTGATTCTTGCATCTTCAGCAGAACCAAATTTTCCTGTAAATCAATCAGTAGGCATTGTATTGTTGGTTTCACTCCTCTTTCCCTCCTTTCTGGGGCTTTATCCAATTTCATTTTTAAAGAAACTACAGTATAGGTGTTCTTCACCTGCCGCCGAAATCTATACTCTGCAGATTTAGTGGCCACTCCTGGTGACATGTTATAAGTTCTCTGCTTCTAGCCATCATTGAGCTATTTTTCATCTAAAAAAGTCTGCTATAAATAAGTAAATGGATGAATGAAGGAACGAAAGAAAGAAAGAAATAATAGATGAAGCTGAGATTATTATAAGCCTTGTTTCAGATAAAGGCTAACCATGTCCACTAGCGCCCTTTCTGACGTGGCGTACTAGTAAACATTATTTATTACATTTCTCATGGATGGATTTCTTCTTTTCTGTTTTTGAGAATGAAATTGTCTCTTTTAAATCCATTCCTGCCGTTAACTTTTAGGCATAGTACAACTTTTCTTCTCTATGAACAACTATAGCCATGTACACTTTTGACTGCATTAGTATTAATTGCCTTTTCAATTTATTCTAGAAATGTTATCAATATGTACTTAAATCCTTACTACTAAGACACATCACACAATTTTTCTATGGGCAATAAAACTATTCCTTGTAAAACAATATTCTTTTATGCTACTGCACAAAGTGCTTAAAAAATTCTGGAGTTCGTCTCCTTTGCCCATTTATAAATGGTGTTTTTTGATTTTTTCTTGTTAATTCATTTGAGTTCTAGGTAGATTCTTGTTATCAGACCTTTATCAGAGGATAAACTCAGGATTTTTTAATGATTCATGGGAGAGTTCCAATACTGACTGAATTGAATTTATTGTCAGTAAGTTACAAAGAGGTTGGAGGATACTAG
>CAUYRT010059743.1:0-23340 GCA_963574885.1 Lepilemur ruficaudatus | reverse complement strand
GCCGGGCATGGTGGCGCATGCCTGTAGTCCCAGCTACTTGGGAGGCTGAGGCAGGAGGATTGCTTGAGCCCAGGAGTTTGAGGTTGCTGTGAGCTAGGCCGATGCCACGGCACTCCAGCTTGGGCAACAGAGTGAGACTCTGTCTCAAAAAAAAAAAAAAAAAAATCTGATCATGTCTCATTTAAAATGTCTCATCACTTTCAAGATTTCCCCTTGTCTTCTGATTATGACTCATAAGTTCACTTTTGAGTAGACGTCTACCCATCTCTCTATCCACATGTTGTACTACTCCTTACTGCCTGCACATTCTCTGCTTCAATCCTACTTAACCATTTGCAGTAATGGGTAACCTCTGCATCCCAAGCCTACCCCATTCATGACCTTGTCACATTGCTCTGTAATTGTATTTTCCCAAGTTATTTACCCACCAGACAATAAGCCCCACACAGACATGGGCCAGGTCTACCAAATCCACCACTGATCCCTTACAGCCTATTTCAATGCCAGGAAAATAGTAAATACTTAATGAAGATTGCTTGAATGACTAACTAAAATCACAAGGAAATCATGACCTGTTCTGGGTTGGGTTCCCTGGAAACATACTCTGAGATGGAGCTTTGCACACAGGAGGTTTACTGGGGAGTAATCAAAGTAGGAAAGTGCAGGTGGATAAAGTTGGACTGTACTGTGGATTTCTTAAGGAGTTTAGAAGCCAAGGTGACCCTTTAGAGTTGTCCCTAATTGAGGCACAAGGGTCAGGCCTTTATATCCTGGGATCAACTAATTATCAAATGCTAGTTGCTCCGAGAGAAAGAGGTGTCACCTTGGGTGATTCAGCTCTATTTGAACAAGGACAAGTCCTGGAAAAGGACTCAGCTGTGAGTCCTTAGCATACAATCCTGCTGGCGGCTTGCCGAATTCATGTCTTGACCCTGAAGATGAATCTGAGCAATGCACTCCAGTGTCTACGGCATTTCCCTTTAAAACAAAAGCACACAGCATGCATGCTTCAATTCACTAAACTCTAGAAATATATCCCTGCCCTGAAATTCTTCCAAAAACAGCCTCCAGTGCTCAATTACTGATGGAGTGGACACCAGTACTGCCACCATTACATTCAGGTATCCATTCAGTGAGTACTTGTGGAGCACCTACTATGTGCTGGGCATTATTCTAAATATGGGGGCTTCAGTAATACATAAAACAGATGGAAAGTCCTGCCTTCATTGACCTTTCATTCTAGAAGGGAGAGAATTAGAAAAGCAAAAACTGGAATGCACGGTGATATGTGCTATGAAAACAGTAAAGAATAGTTAGGAAATAGGGAGTGCTAGGACTTGGGGGAAGATGGGTAGAGTAGTCAGGGAAGGCCTTGATAAGCCGTGATTTGAGCAAGGCCTTTTCGATATCTACGGGAAGAGCTTTCCAGGAAAACAGAAGAACATTCGCAAAGGCCTTGGGTGGGAGCAAGCCTGGATGTTAGAAGACAGCCTGGAGGCAAAAGTGCCTGGAAAGGGTGTGAGAAAAGGAGAGACTAGTGGGAGATGGGGGTGGGGGGCAGATTGTAGGCCGTGATAATGTGATAATGACTTGGTCCTATACTGTCAGCAAGTGGTGAGGCCATGGAAAATTTAACAAGAAGAACAGTAAGATCTGACTTACATTCTAAAGACCACTCTGAATGCTATTGAAAATAGGTATTAGGGAAAGAACAGGTGAAGGAAGTCTAGTTAAGAGGATATTCATATACTCCAGGCACCAAATGATGGGGACTCGGGTCAAGGTCATAGTGGTGGAGACGTTGGGAAGTGGTTAGGTTCTGAAAATATGTTTAGAATAGAACTGCTAGAATTTGCTAGGGGGCCAGATACAGATTATGAGAAGAAGAATGAAATTAAGGGTTTCAGTCTGAGCAACTGAAAGGGTAAAGTTGCCATTTACTGAAATGAGAAAAACCATCTCAGTGCAGGAAGTAGCTTTGGGGGAAGAAGATTAGGAGTTCAGTTTGGGCCATGTTAAGCTATAGATGCCTACTGGACATCCAAGTGGAAATGCTGAGTATATGTGAAGTGCAGGGGAGCAGTTTAGGCTAGAGATATAAATGACAACAGCCATCCACATGCAGATGATATTTCAAGTCATGGGACTAGATGAGAGCACCAAGAGAGTGGGCAGAGAGGAGAGGAGGGGAGGGAGGGCAGGAGAGGAGAGTTTTAAAGATTGAGCCCTGGGACATTGCACACATGGCCTTTCAATGCCCCACACAGCCTCCTACATCATTCCCCTTCTGTACCAGGAGGACTTGCATTGGACAGAAATGCCTCCTTCACCATACTTGGCATGGCCAAAAGAACTTGGGCTTGAGAATTTGAGGCACACTTATGTTAGAATGCAATCTCTGGTTCCAAGTCTTCACCTTCCCCATATTAGTACTATACATCCACTTCCTTGTCATGGCCCTGTAATGGAAAACAGGTACTTCCCACTCCCCTGGGTTTGGCCATGTGACTTGCTTTGTCCAGTGAGATTTTAGCAGTCCAGTCACGATATTAGCAGAGGCTTGAAATGTGCTTGCGTGGCTGGGCTTGCCTACTTGCCATTGCCGTGAGAAGAGATATTCTCGATAGCATACACCTCCAGCCTGGGATTCAGAGTGCGATACATGGAAGAAAGCCACCCAGCCCCGTGACAGACAAGCAAGAGAGAAATAAATGTTTATTATTGTATGATACTGTGATTTTGTAGTTGCTGGTTATGCAGAAGTAGCTGACTGATACAATACTGACTTACTAGCTGTGTAGCTTTGTAGCCTTAGTTTCTTCATCTACCCAAAGAGATTTAAATGTGCCCCCTCTCTCTGAATTGTAATGAAGGTGAAGTAATATAATATACACAAAGTTCTTGTTATAGTGCCTGGCACAACGTAGGTACATGTTAAAAGTTAATCAACATCCTCAGATTCCTCCCCTAGAGTTGATGGTCAACAATGACTTCCCATACACACTAGCATAGGTTCCAAGAGTAATAAGATTTTTGTCAAAAAAGGGTCACCCCTGCCAAAGAGAAGGAGTAGGTGTCCAGGTTGCTTTGCCAGTTGCCTTCATCATTCAGAATTTTAACACAAGCTACAGCAATGTAATTTCTTAGGTTTCTTGATAAACAACTAGAGCCAGAAAAGCCAGAAAATACAGTTTCATCATTTCTTCATGGGACCCACTGCCTCTAGAAATATAAGCCTATTTCAACAGTACACTTAGGATACCTTATGTCCCTTGAGAAATAACTGGCTTTTGTTTATGACGAGCCTGAATGCATGCACATGTGCACACGCTACACCATACATACTGCCCTTCATCATCCCAGGCTTTTGTTCATCAAAATAATAGCAAGTGGTGGCATAAAGCCATTCTCTGAGAAATAATTCATTACAAACAAAATCATCCAAATGCCAGTTCTTCTGCCCAGAATGACCTTCAATGGGATAGCTTCTGAAGACTCACCTGCAGCAGTCGGTGGCAGTAACACAACATTAACTCCAACAATGCTTATTGCCTCACTGGGATGTCACTAGCTTTGGCTAATTCTTTTTATGCCTTTACTTTTTGAAACTGACCTTTAATCCTTACAATCAGAATGCAAACAGTTCAACAGCTCAGGTGGCTTTCTCTGAGGCTGTAGTGATGAGCTCAATAACATCGTCCTAAATGCCCCCAGCTTTTTGGGTAAAGTAAGAAGGAAAAGTGTAAGCAAGGCTGTGGGGGTGCCTTTGTATAGGTCCTTTGTATAGTCCATAGAGAAATTTAATCAACTACAGAGGGGAAAAAAAAAAGAAAGGCATTTACAGGTATGAATCCCAGTCTGCAAAAACAGGATAAGCGTTGAATATTCATTTCTTTATCTTCTCAAATCCACACAGTGTGACAAGAAATTTAGTCTGGTCAATATTGAGATTTAACCCAGACTAAGTTCTTAGGGTCTTATATAAGGCCAATGCATCAGGAAGGCTCTTCCTGTTATGGGTCCATGCTAGGTACCACCAGGATGCCCATTGTACCAGTGTTCATTTCCTTGAAGCAGTGAGTCTCAGTTGCTGTGCATACATGATGTCACAGCATCTTTTCCAACCCTGGCACCACAGTACCTGGGGACCAGCCTTCCAAAGCATATCGTAAGGATATTCTTCAGAGGCCATAGCCTGCTCTGTGGCTGGCCACAAAGAGGTCATGAGTTCTAGGCTCCTCTCATGTCACTCCTACAAGTCTTTGTTAATCTGACCTCTGATCTCTCTTTTAGTGTCTCAGCAAAGTTTGCCCTCTCTCCTGCCAATTGTTCAAAAAGACCGCCTCTCTCTTCAAGATACCCTAAGGGTTCTTAGCACCTCTTTCAAAAGGTTTTGACTTTTGAAAAGAAACAATAGGAAAGGAAAGCTCACACATTAGGAATTGCCTTCATCTGGATTTCCCAAAAAGTAGAGCCTGAGGCAAAGGCTTGTGCAGATAATTTGCTAGGAAGGCAACACCCAGGGAGCCAGAGCAAGGGGCAGGGGGAGTAGAACAGGGAAAGAGGGAGAACCAGTGTGAGCCCATTTTGAGCTGGCCAGCTCTGAGTGATGACTGACTGCTAAGTCTCACCAGACCATCCTCTGAGAGGCTGAAAAACTTCCATCTCAGTACCATTCCATCTTACTGGGGGGAAGGAGGGGAAATATCCACCACTTCCCATCTCTCACTGATCAAAACTCATCCCATAATGTTTCTGTGGTCCAAATGTTTGTGTTTTCTCAAAATTCATGTGTTAAAACCTAACTCCTGATATAATGATATTAGGAGGTGGGACCTTTGGGAGATGATTAGGTCATGAGGGCTCATAAGGGATTTGGCCTTATAAAGGAGGTCCCAGGGAGTTGTGTTATCCCTTCCACTATGTGAGGACATAGAAGGCACAATCTATGAACCAGAAAGTGGGTCCTCATCAGACACCAGATCTGCCAGCACCTTGATCTTGAACTTCCCAGCCTCCAGAACTGTGAGAAATTAATTTCTATTGTTTATAAGAAACCCAGCCTATGATATTTTGTTATATAGCAGCTTGAGTGGATTAAGGCAGAGGTGTAATTCCTCCACAATTCCAGTTGTACATATCTAGGTGCCAAGCACAGTACCGCACAGGTCCACACCTTGATGTCAACCAAGAAGCACTCAGGTGGAACCAAGAGGCTCTCAGTTAGCACCTGTGTAAAGTTGGTTGGAGCCACATAGTTGGTCATCTCAGAGACATCTGAAACTTGAACCAAATGAGACCAGGATCATATGAAGCATTGCTGAAGAGGTGTGTGATATAGCAATGCGTGAGTGTGCACTGAAAGGAACTGTGAATGAGGTTTTACCAAACATACTAGCATTGTTAAATATATACATATATTGTAAAAATGATATATAAATACATATGTAAAAATAAGTATAGTATATATACAATATATTTATTTATATTAAATACACATTACATTCCAAATTCAAATTAGCATTGTCCCTATCAAAGTTTCCATTCATTCATTCACTCATGTATTTGTTGGATTCCCAGGCTAGCAGTGACCAAAACAGGTAAAGTCCCTGTCCAAGGATGATACTATTTGAAAAAATATTTGTGAAACTTTTTTTGCCTTAAAAGTCAGCATTGAATTCTTTTAATATCTTTAACCATCTCAAATCTTTCTTTTTATGGATCCATTTGATTTTTTGGGATTACCAACAGCTAAAACATTCAGATCAAGAAATGGTCAATCTGAGTAATAAAGTTATCAATCAAAACAGAGATGTTAACATACAAAAACAGACTCGATTTCTTATAGAATAATTCTAGAAAATGCAAAAATTACTAGATGGAGAATGTACATTTTAAAAAGTAGAGTTTACTTACATTTTCTGAAACTTACCTCTTTTTAATGTGAGAGCATTACTTTGGAAGAGACAGCAAGATAAGTACTAAGTTGCTTCTTCGTAATCTTCCCTCTTATTCTATGACATTTCAGGAAGATATGACAATCCTTAAAATGCTGACATTTTTCTCACTTAAGAATGATGATAGAAATAAAAGAGATTTCTTCTCTTTGTGCAGAAAGTATACAAGCAACTCTATAGTCTCCTTCTAAAATGGAGATCACTTGAATTGGAGGCTCCAGATGAATGTTTATTATCTTTACAAGAAAAAAAAATTAACAAAGATAATCCACCACTTATTCCACAAAAAACTATAAAATTTCAAATGGAAAATTGTACCAGCCTTAAAAACCATATCCTGTTCGTATTTTTTGTTCCTCAAGTGTTCTATTGGTCTTTTCCACAAATATCAATATGCGCTTCAAACAATATATCTGAGAATCTCTAAAATTGCCCCTATTCTACAAATGAGGAAACTGAGACCCAGAGAGAAGATGAATCTTAGCAAAAGTCACTCCATTAATTATTGACTTATGTAAGCGTTCAACTCCTGGTGCAGAAATTTTTCCTATATACAAACCCTCATAGAGGCGATATTAAAAATAACTTAAATTTCTTTTACCTATTTCCTCCCTTGTCATACAAGGCCAGTTTATTATGCACAGCAATTCAACTCAGCCTCAAAGTTTGCTTATGCTAATTATTTCATCACTCAGCCAAACAAAAATCCATCCAGGTAAACAGGCTCCTTCAAAACCAACCACTGATTACACATTTTCACTTAGACATACTACTAGGGGCCTCAGTTCCAACCCTTATGCCACTGCTACCCCAACAGCTTCCAAATGTGGTTTTCTCCATCTCATTACACACGTGAATATATGGATAAGTTAATATTTTTATATTAAAAATAGATTTTACTCTTCTAGACCTTCATTCATCCACTTATTCAACAAATATTAAGTAAGACCCTACTTAATGTGTCAGGCTCTGTTCTAATAAAAATATCATAAACATTTCCCCAAATCACAAAATATAGTTCTGCAACATTGTTTCAAATGGCTGCTTGATATTTCATTGTGTAATTTTACCAACGTGTATCGGGTGGGTAATGATCCTGATGGCTGGCCTACTCTTCCATGGATCTATCCTTTGTCCTCTGTGAAGATGATGGCATCTCCAAGCATCCTTGTCTGCTAGAACAAAACTCTGCAGCCCCCTTATCGTATATCCTCTAACTTCATTTGATTAAATCTTGAAGAAGAATGTGCAACAACAATGAGCTCTCACCTTTTTCTAACTGAGGAGACAGAAGTGTTCACTATTTCTTCAGTCACTCATTCAACCAGAAGTCATTAAGTCCCTCTTTTAGGTCAAGTGAGGTGATGGAGCTAGCAATACGGAGGTAAATAAGGCACAAACACTTTACTAAAAAGTGTCACAATCAGACGACAGACTTTTCCTGAAGTTAGGCGATTATTCTCCAGCTGAACAAGAGAAAGGACTGAGCCAGCTTTACCAATTTTTGATCCAGAATGTAACTTCAATTTGCATCTCTTACTCCTGCACAGGTCTTCCGTTCAGTTTTAGGATTCGTATGTGTTATCCATTGTTACATAACAAAGTACCCCAAAATTTAGCAGCTTAAAATGTCAAACACTTACTATGTCACAGTTCTTGTGGGTCAGACACTTAGAGTGGCTCAGGCGGTAGTTCAGGCTCGGAGTCTCTACAGCTGGGGCTGCATCATCTGAAGGATTGGCTGGGGCTGAACAACCCACTTCCAAGAGGGCTCAGTCACATGCTATTTGCAGGCAGTCTCATTCCTTTCTGGGTGTTGGCAGGAGACCTCCCTTCCTCACCATGTGGACTTCTCCATAGGTCTGCTTCAGTGTCCTCATGTCATGGCGGCTGTCTTCCCCTAGAGTAAGTGATCTAAGAAAGAGGAAGGTAGAATCCAAAAACAGCCATTTATGACCTGGCCTTTCAACTACCATCACTTCTACTCTATGCTACTAGTCACCCAGACCAACCCCAATACATTATAGGAGGGAACTACACCAGGGTGCATATACTAGGAGGCAGGGATCACTGGGACCCATCTTGGAGGTTGGCTTAGAAGCTTTAGCAACTTAAAAATGTCTTGTATCCTAAAAATGCAGAAAAATATTAATATTATATTTACTTTAGAAGATTTCATATGAAGATCACAGAATAATTAAAAACTGCCCCTAGCTTCATAAGAGATAATAGAATAAAAGCTAGAATGAAGGAAAAGAGCTTTAAGATTATTTTTCTAGTCTCCTAATTTGATTTGTATTTCAGGGTATCTGATGAGGTGAATGAAACTTTAAAAAAACGAATTATACCAACCACTTCTCTGAATAGGGACAGAGACAGACTATCACTTTAAAAAAGATTTTCTCTATTACAATAAAAGGTTTCTGAGAGGTATACCTTGTTTCATAAATGTAATACAAGCAGGCACCCAAAGCACTGGAGAAAATGTGTAATAGGAACACTTTTTGTGTGTTCTCCAAGACTGCCTGTTCCAATATCCCTTGCTGTGCAGAGCTCTGAGGAGGGTGACACTCATATTGCCTAGAGATTCCAGGAACCTTCTGGGAAAAAGCTTTCAAAATCCTAATCCCTGTCCCTAAAAGTGAAGGAAACCTGTCTAGATAGACCAGGTGATTCTGACAAAGACTCAAAAGTAGGAAAGGCAATGAGGGATTAGAAATGCATGGACCATGAGCACAGGCCCTGGTCCCAGGTTGGCAAGAAGCAGTGTGAGCACCGAGTCTCTGTAGGCTGGCTGCTCTGGACGTCACCTGCACAGGGTAACAGACACGGAATATGCAGTGCTCCGGGGGACTGGCTCTTACCTTGGAAAAATAAATGAGGAGTGAATCTGCAGAGCGTTGAGAACCCTGAGCAGTCCTTTGAGTCTAACGCTGGGGAGTCAAGTTGTCTCCTGTGGAGACAATCCATAGATGTGTCCAGACAAGCACTGGTGGGGGCCAACCACATGGTACCTGGGAATTAATGCAGAAAGCGGAGATAGCAGATGGCAAGAAACTGGCTCTTATCAGAGCTTGAAGCTCTGGATCCAGTCACGCCTGAAGCCTGGGACTTACCCTCGGGAATGAGTGTCTGGGGTGGCTTTCTTTCTTTCTTTCTTTTCCTTCTTTTATGGAACTCAGGTCCACAGAATTGTACTAATCATAGTCCTTGGTTCATGACAGCTGTTAGTCTAAACACAACCCTTTCTAAATTATTTTAACAATATAATGAATACCCATAATTCTTTACCCCAACCAGGAATTATCACCTAATAGCAGTGTTGGATGTGTCCTCCTCAATTTCCTGTGTTGAAGTCCTAGCCCCCAGCACAGCAGAGTGTGACCTTATTTAGAAATAGAATCATTACAGAAGTAATTAGTGAAGATGAGGTCATTAAGGTGGGCCGTAATCCAATATGACTGGTATCCTAATAAAAAGGGGAAATCTGAACACAGGACAAAGGCACATAAAGAGACATAGGGAGAAGACAGCCGTCTACAACTGAGGAGAGGCCTGAAAGAGATCCTGTCCTCACCACCCTCACAGGAACCAACCTTGATTTTGGACTTCTAGCTTCCAGAATTGTGAGGCTATAAATTTCTGTTGCTTAAGCCACCCAGTTTGTGGTACTTTTCATGGCATCTCCAGAAAGCTAGTATGATCAGTAACTTACATTTCCCAACATGCTCCTCCCATCCCACCTTCCTGCCTTCCCTTTAGAATTAATGTGCTGAATTTTGCATTTATCATTATTTATCACTGTCTTCCTTTACTACTATTGTGTGTATAGATATATATGCACACGCATACTGCGTTTTTTAAGTGTATTTGATTTTTGAATTCTATAAAAAGGGAAAAAGGGCATCATAATATATGTTGTCTTCTGGGAGTTGCTTTTTTTTTTTTTCCCAAGACAGAGTCTCGCTTTATTGCCCAGTGCTAGCATGAGTGCCATGGTGTCAGTATAGCTCACAGCAACCTCAAACTCCTGGGCTCAAGTGATCCTCCTGCTTTGGCCTCCGAAGTAGCTGGGACTATAGGCACGCGCCACCATGCCTGGCTAACTTTTTGTTTCTATTTTTAGTTGCCCGGCTAATATTTTCTATTTTTAGTGGAGATGGGGTCTCACTGTTGCTCAGGCTGGTCCTGACTCAAGTGATCCTGACCTCAAGTGATCCTCCTGCCTTGGCCTCCTGACCTCAAGTGATCCTCCTGCCTTGGCCTTCCAGAGTGCTAGGATTACAGCATGAGCCACTGTGCCTGGCCAAAGGGACTTGCTTTTTTGATTCAAAATTATTTACAAAGATTTATCCACATGTTGTGTGTGGCTGTAGTTTATTCACTTCACTACTGATTAATATTCCAGAATATTGGAATATTGGTGATGATATGATGATACCTCAATTTACTCATTAGTGGCTTCAGAGAGTATCAGAGAATGCAAAATCCTCCCAAACACACCTCTGAAAAGCTGTCCCATGGCCTGACACCATGGAGTTCTATTCCAAAGCAATCCATTTCTGATGACAGAAATCTGATGGCCAATCCAACTTGATGGCAATGGTGGGAACTTCATGCTTAAGAAGTTGGATTCCGTAGTTCTGTGGTTGGGTTTCTAATGTAAACCCCACAAGATGAAAGATGCAACAGGGATTCCTGGAAAAACTGGGAAAACTTAACAAAGAATTGCAGCAGACACTGTGAATAAGATAACCTAGTATTCCTTCCTTTCTCCCTTAGTTTGCCTCCAAGGTAAAACTCAACTCTGTAGAATAAGGTGCAGTAGTACCACAATGTACTCAACAATAACATAATCGCAACTCAGGTCCCATCTACGGGTTGAACGTCTTTTCTTCTTCAGAAGGGGTGTGTGGCTAGGAAGTGACTTTGAAACTTTCTCAGTTCAGTGGATGGTCAGCTGAATACAGTGAATGTTTCACCATTATTACATAATGGTACATATAGACTAAAAAACATTATTTTTGCTAACTTTGAAGCAATGCAACCCTGCAGTGTATGCAATTACATTTTTGGACCCCACTAAAGATATTATGGAAGAATTTCACTGTGTTTACTTTCCCACAAATTTAGATTGGCATGTGACACAGTTTGGACCTATCAGACCTGAGCACGAGTCTGTTAGGGAGGTTAAGAGAAAGTTTTGTGTTCTTCTTAAGAAAAAAGCATTAAAAAAGCATTCACAGCTGCTGCCACATTCTTCCTCCCTCGCCCCTTTTATAGCAGCCTTGAAAGAGGATTTGCTGCCTGTAGCTATGATGGCCAACTCACCACCAAAGGCGAGCAGATAAGAAAACTGCAGAGGCAGCAGTCCTGACATAATCGAGCCACTGAACTAAAGCCAGCAGCTGCCTACCCCCAGAATGCACATTATGCAAGCAAAATAAACATTTATATATTTAAGTCACTGTTAGTCAGAGTTTCTGTTACTTGCGGCCAAAAACATTACTGATTAACACAGAGATGGACTAGATTTCCTGCTGCCGTGGGTGTAAAAGGGTCTGAGAACAGCATTTTGGAACTCTGCTTGTGAAGAAGAAAATATTTGAATATTCAAGTCACTAAATATAAAGTCAAACACCTCAACTACTGATAGATGGGTAAACTGAGGCTCGAGAAAGGGAAGGGATTTGCTGTGTGGTTTCATAAGCATGGCAGGGACGAGCCTCTGGAAAGAACACATATGTGCACACATTTTTAAAATGCAACTGATGCTGAGAATGGTAGATACAGACTTCTCCCAATTCCCAGCCCTATAACTTCAGTTGTTTTATTTTCAACTTAACTTTCAATTCACTGCACTTAGTTTTATCTCAATTTGCCTCCCACTTAGCCGACAGCATCTCCCACAACCAAAAGTTGTATATCAGTTTCATGACTCTTTCCCTTCATGAAATAATACTGATATTCTTGGACCCAGAACTCTATGAAACACCTCTTTCAATTAAGTTAAATCTCAGGTATTTGCAGAAAATTCTAAGTGTTGGTGATGGTTCAATGCTGCATGAGGTCTGACTCCCTGTGCTTTCTTTTTCTTTTCTTTTCCAAACCCCTTTCACCCCACAAGCAAGTTCATGCTATTCTGCAGAGTGTATTCTTAGAAGGTAATCTGCTGAGGAAGACAACCAAGAAATGACATTTGGTAATCACTAAAGGAACAAATCTGGAACGCTTGGTTTTGTCAGTGGGAGGAAAAAGTGTCATCCCTCTCCTGCCTGCATAGAATATAGATATAAGTTTTTCTAATTAAGTTCCCATTGAATGGCCTGCACAAAGCTACATTTTTTGTCACTTATCTCAGTCCCCAAAGTGCTGGAGAAAACTTTATGCTACTACATTACCACAGCAAAAATGATGGAAATCATTAATAGCACTGATAACGAAGACATTAAGGTTTAGATTACTGCTTTGGGACATTGTTTCTAATGAAACAATGGTGTGTTAAACTGCAACCATTCACCATCTCACAAAGAACAAATTTCTACACGTGGACACTGCCGTCAGTATCTGCATTGGAGGTAAAGTTGGCAATAATGAGTTATGCCTCAAGAATTTGGGAGTAATGAAATTGTACCAGATAGAGTACAAAGTCCACACTAACGGATGAGCGCCAAAGGCACTTTAAAGGGGGAATGGTTCCAAGCCAATGAGACTAAACTGTTAGGAGACCAAGGATCTTAAGAAATCGTCAGAAATTGTGTCAATCAGGAGGGAAGATGGTTTGGAATAGAAGCATAGACAAAAAGCGTTACAATGACAAGTGTTGAATTGCCCAACTCTATTTGACAGGGAGAGAAGTCTTGTCAAGTGGATCTTCAATATTAGTATTTTACTGGCATATTCCTGTACGGAGATAAAGATATCAAACTAATTTAGCCTAATGCCATTTAATGTTAAAATCATCTATCTTCCCTTTTTATGATTTGATGCTCAAACACCAAATTCTTGCTAACATGGCTGCCCATGGAGAGCCTCAAATAGAGGGAAGATGAGCCAACATAAATATTTCAGTCCACAAGACAGAGATATTTCCAAGCATAAGTTAATAAAAAAGGATTCTTATTTTCTGGTCTTACAAATCAATATTTACTACATCAGTTAAGCTGCGTCTGCCCCTGAAAATGCATCCACTTTTACTGGATGAAAACCCAGTTTCGTAGGCCTGTGAGACTGAGGACTAGTCTTGCACTGTGACAAACTCAACATGGTACCATCACTGTGTGAGGCCGTCCTCGTGTAGCTATGCCCAATCCTTGCCAGCTGTCTTTTAATTCGATCTTCAGTAGATACAGAGTAGGAGAACCAAGTTCATGGAGAGGGATCCTACAGCTCTTATATTTCCAGCTTACATCTTGCAAGATGCTATCATTCTGTCTTCACTAAAGGCAAGCTCTCGTATCAGAAGGACACATTTGCAAATTTTATGCTTAGGCTAGAGCTTGAATGAGCATCTATTTCATCTCCTCACTTTCACTTAAATAATCAGCCTGTTTTCTTCTAATTCCTACATAAAGGAAAGATGTCTATCAAGAACGTCATGAAGGCAGATGCCATTTCTTCATTTCAATTTTAAGTGGCAAAATCAGAAGATGTCTATGGAAGTACAGAAGATAGCAGCTTGAGATTCTTAGGCTGAAGCCACCTATCCCACCTTAAACTGCCAAAAATAGAGGATAGGTAAACATTTGAAAATGAGTTATTTATTGCTCAGGCACTGAGGGATGGGAAAGAACAATGCAAGAGGCGAGGTGGTATAGAGCTAGGCCTGCAGTCAAGGTCCAGGAGTCATATGCCTGAGATGAGTTCCGGTGCAGTGACTACAGGAGAGCATAACTTCCGGCACATCACTTCCCCTCATTCCCTTCCTTTGTCAAAGGAGAGCATCAATTCTATGAGATCTAAAGTCCCTTCCCGTGCTCACATTCTGTGATATCAGGAGAAAAGGGAGGAAAATGCTGCATGTGGCTTTGGCCCTTTCTGCAACATAATTCCTCAACCCTCCAGGAAGTTTGCAAATGAGTACTGAGGTGGTTGAACATCTCATTGGACCTGACCTCCCTAATTAATATCCCAGCCATTCTTTCCTGCCAAAGTAATGTTTTCACTCCCATTGCAAAATTTGTCAGTAGGGACGGTGACGACTAATTTGTATCATTTGGGAACTGCTAATCTTTTCACCTGACACTTGCTGAGGGAGTCTCACCTCTAGCTGAAGATGTCTGCAGGGTTGTCATTCTCAGATGTTGCTATTTATGCAGGTCACCCACTGAGGACTCAGAGGCTTCAACTGACTGCATGATCACAAACAGCAAGAATCTATTGATGCTGATGACAGCTAGGCAAGGCCCTGAAACAACAGCAGAGCTGCTGTGAAAGGGAATCAAAATTGAGATGTGTGGTGAATGTAGGAGGTTAGGGTGGACCAAGAAGGCTCAACAGGGACCTGGAGCAGAGATTCTTCACTGACAGGACCTGTGGAGCTAAGTACCTATTCCCCGAGTTGTTTCTGTAGGGTTCACCTTCAAAGCTAATAGCAACATTTTCTACAGCAATCTTGTTATAAGAAACACGCCAACCCAAAACAGCAGATGTGACACCTAAGCAAGCTTTGTCGGCAAAGAAATACCCACCATTTACTAACTTATCTTGCTCTATGTAGACAAATGAAAAATTAAACCGAGTCCAAGAATCAGCTAATCTTTGAGCAGAAACACACATAGGAATTCATTTTCTTCCCAGCCCTTAGAAAATAAAAGAGGTATTGAAAAGGTGGCCTTGCATGAGACAGGCATGACCCAGAAATACAATGAACTTGATGGAGACAAACGCTGCTCTGAATATACAGAGTGACACCACATGATAATGTGCTTAAAGATATACAAACATATGTGCATATACATGTGTATATGAAGAGGATAACGTGCTTAAAGAACAAGGGATTTTTCTAGCATGGAAAGAAAGAAATTCTCAGCATGAAAAGCAAACAAGACTAGAGTGAGAATCCCTTGCAGAAATAAAGCTATTATTCTTACAGGGATCAGATGATAGGTACAACCACCTCCTATTAATATATTTTAAGTCAAAAATGACTAAGATTATTGGATTTTTGGAATTTTGGGGAGATAATGCAAGCAAGCATTCAATGGGCCATCTGGTCAGTGGATGCCTTCTGGCCCAAGCTGACTGCACCTAAGTTGATGGGAAATCCTTTTATAGACTTTGCTGCTGCCCTGTGTCATATCGTTCGAGGACCTGCAATGGCAAAAGCATAATATTATGGAATGAGACATAATGATGACCTACAAATTGAAGGGGGGTGGCTTTCATTTTGGAAGGGATGTTTACTACCCACAATATTTAAAGTGAATGTGGCAGATGGAAGAAAAGGGAATAGGTTCCTTGCCTGCAGGATTCAATGAATGGACAAAGCTGCTCTGCCAACAAGCTGAATGGCTCCAGATCACTTGGCAAGGCTCTACCAGAATAATCTATAAAAGGACATAAAAAATAATAGAGTGCGGATTTTAATTTGGGGGAAAATTTTATGTCTAACGAACCTGAAAAAATGATAAGTGATTGGGTTGTGGACATCAGCCCTTTATAGTATTTTATGCAAGCATCACTTTTTTAAAAAATACACTATTAAACCTTATTCATGCTTTCTACCCAGGCATTTTAAGGGGGAAAATGTTTCCTTCTGTCAGCCTGAATGTCAGGAAAGAAAACTTCACTCAAGATACTTTCTTTGTTTTAATTACGGCCATGTCAATATATGAACCTGCTCGTTTTAAAGTGCATACTGGGTTTGCCTATCTCCAATTACATGATATGCATCACTAAAATGCTTACTTGGATTTTTTTCTAATTTAATAAATTGACAACTCCGGATCCTAGTACTCTCAGAGGTCTATCATTAATATCTGCTACTTTATACAATCTTCTTGCATGCCCATGATGAAAACACTGTATTTTGAATGTCTATCTCTAAGTGTGATCCTGAGGGAAGAAAAAAGATGTGGAATGTAAAGGCACATTCATAAGTCTGTTTCTAGAAGGAATTCATTCCATTCTTCAAAGATACTCAGTATTTTACAGCCGGAAGCATCTTGAAGTATCTAACCCAACTCCTCCATTTTACAGATGAAGATTAAGCTGGGTTATGAGATTTATAAGCAGGGACATCATCAGGCCACTCTCCTTCCCTGATGCAGTGTATTCTTTTAAAAAGTTCTTTTGTTAAAGTAATATTTAAACACTAAAGTAGTATAGAGGTGTTAATAGTAAAAAACAATAGTTCTACCATTCCACCCCTGCACAATCCTAATTCTGCTACTTAGGAGATCGTTTCCCTAAATACTTAACTCTAAATAACATGACAATAAATGTGTGCCTTGATTTCTTGATTTCAGAAATTATTTATTGACTCCTCACTAAGAAAAATAAGGATTTAATTCACTTTAACTACCCTTTTGTTCTTCAAAATTTTATAGTATTATACTATTATTACTTGTAATAGTAGTTTTTAGTATTAAATAATATTTCTGGAACATCTTGTGCTCCATTTCATTGATATTCTAGTTATTCTTGACTCTTTGCTCATAAGATGACAATATCTCTGCCTAATTCTTCTCTGTCCTCCCAAATCTCAATTCCTGTCCTCGGGTCCTTATGTTTACATAAGAACATGTTTATGTTCTAAAATCATAATTATATATAGGCCTTTCTTGTTCTTAATAGATTGATTTTTAGAGATGAAATGAACAAGCAATAGTGTTTATTTGCTCACATAGAGTCAAGTATGTTCTAATATTACATTTGCTTTCTATGCATATCTAAGGAGATGACCACTGTACCATACAAAAAAGAATGATGCTAGAATCTAGGTCAAATTGAATCCCTTATACTGCATCAGGGTCTCAAAATCATGCCACATTTTAGTTTGCTTCCTACTTTGAACATTACTTTCCTATATAGACTTTTGTTTTTCCTGGAGTTATTAATCATACTTTCTTTTTTAAGAGAAGAATTGCATGATTTCCTTATTATATTCCTTAGATTTGACTTTCTAGTGCTTAGAGATTATTTTGCTTCTTGAAGATATTCTTGGAGCTCATTGACTTCCTATATAAAAGAGATCAATTACTTTCAAGGTCTACTGAAATGTGTCTCAGCCTATGATTTCACTTCACTGGATTCCATATCATTCTATGCCTAGTCAAGAAAACAGAAACCACTCTAGGTAATTAAAGCAGGGAAGGATTTAATCCAGATAATTTATTACAAAAGTATTGGACGAACTTGAGGACCAAGAGGTGGTAGGTGGTATTACCGAGGGACAATAACTGCAGTGAGCCACCATCACGCTTGCAGGAACACACGAGCCCACCCACCCCTTCCCCACCCAGAAGCACAGAAGCCTTCAATCTGCTTGATGCTACAGGAACACGTGCTCCTAGGGATGCTGCTAGAAGTCCTGCCAGTGTGACTGGCACAGTTGTGCTAAAGCTACTGAAGCCACTGCCCAAATCAGAAGATCTTCTACTTTCTTCTATCTTCTAATTTCATTCAAAATCCTCCCTCTGGATGAAACAAACCAGAATCCAGCTGGCAATGGGGTCTCAGAAAGGTGGTTTTCAGGCGCCAGGCCCCAGCAGTCAGAGAAGAGTACAGAAGATCAGTGTGGGGGCTGAGCACCATGGGAAATACCTGGAACAGACTCTTAAATTAGTTCCACTATTTTTTTATGGCTTATATCTTCCTTTTTTTTTTTTTGATCGGATTTAAGAACTTTTAATTCCTCAACTAATTCCTCAGAAAGTATGCCTGGAAGGTAAATATTCTGAGTCTTTGCATGTTGGAAAATATTTGTATTTTGTCCTCACATTTGATTGATAGTTTGGCTAACTACAGAATTGTAGGTTGAAAATTATTTCCACTTAAAATTGGAAGGCATGACTCTGTTGTCTTCTAGAAACACTTCTTGACAAGTCTGTTACCAGCCTGGTTCTCATTCCAGGGTTAAATTTTTCATCTCTGAAAAAAAAAAAAAATCTCTCAAAACCAATTCTTCCTCAAACCGCATCTTGAGTGCACTCAATTCTTCCTCAAATCATGTCTTAAGTGTACTTCGCTCACCCTAGAGTGATCTGCCACCACCCTGGGACAGACCCACTAAATCCCTCAGTTGGTTTATTGCAATAGCTTCCTAAATGCCCTCTTTTTCCACTCCTGGTCCTACCTCTCAAGAATATATTTCCACAGAGCAGCTGAAGTTATTTTTTAAAAAATGTTAGTCAGCAAATGTCATCCTCTTAAATTAAACTGATTCAATGGCTGTATCAAATAGCTTTTGCAGCACAACAAACAAATCACCCCAAAACTCAGTGGCCTGAAAGAACAAATACTTCTTACAGCTTTGTGGGCCAATGGGAAGTTCTTCTGGTCTGGTTGGGGTTTTTTTGGACCTTGGAGGGTCTGAGATGGTCTCACTCACATGTCTGGCAGTTGGAAGACCAGTTGGTCTGAAAGGGCAGTGACAGCATCTAAGTTGAAATGGCTCATTATTGCTCCTGGAGCACTAAGTCCTCTAGTAAGGAGCCTACCTTCACAGGGCAGTCTCAGGGTTCCCAAGGCGCATAAAGAGAACAAGCCCCAGTGTACAAGTGTTCTTCAAGTTTCTGCTGGCATCACATTTACTAATGCCCCATCAACTAAAGCAAGTCACCTGGGCAAAGTTTCATTGGTTAAAGAAATACACAATTATGGTTCATGCAGATCTAAGAAATGATGTGGAAGTCAAATGCAGTAAAACATCATTCTATCAATGGTGGATACCTCATTTGCTAGAGATTTTTTTTCCAGACAATTCTAGTCTTGATTTATTTCAATAACCCATCATTATATGTCTACTATGTGCCAAATGCTAAAGATATAAATATGACTAAGACGTAGTCTCTGAATTTATGAGGTCCCTGGGTGAGGCAGTCATACACAAGTAATCTGTGATTAAGATAATTGAAAGAATCTACCTGAATTGAGAAAGATACAAATGTGCAAATTGAAAGAGCTCACCACAACACATTTTAGGAAAATCAGTGAACCCACACTTAGACAAACTTGGGCAAAAGTTTTTGAATTTCAAATATAAAGGAAAAAAAAAACCCTTTAAGTATAAGAAAAATTAAAGGCAGGAATCATCAAAGGAGAAAGATACCAGGCTTACCTCGCATTTCTTTGAAACATTATATGCAAGAATTCATAGGAGTAGTATCAATAGTTTTGAAAAGGTGGTGTCCTAAGAATTTTTTCCCAAATTATCTCTGTCTTTCAAGAGAATATGTCCTCAGATTTACAAGGGTCTTCCTTTAAAAAAAAAATTGAGTACATACTCTAGTTAATGGAAAAATGAATTCATATTAGGAATTCTAGAATGAAGAATTGGAGTTATAAAAAGGCTTGAAGGTCATACTTTTTTGTTTAGCCTATAAACTCAAGAATTCAATTTATAATGATATATAAATATGTAATATTTATATACTGGCAGGTGGATACTGTAGCCTGGGACAACAGTTTGGTCCCAGAGTCAGCTATTGTCCTTTTTCAGCTGTTCTTCATTTCTTTTTTCTGCTTTTTTCCAAGAAGGAAAAAAAAGGAAAGAAAGAAATATTTTCATAAGCCATCTTCTTCCCTCCATCCTTCAGAGGGAAGGATTGCATTCAATCATTCATTTATTAGTCCATTCATTCCTGTATCAATTTATTCAACAGATATTAAGTTCCTCTATTTGCCAGGCACTATTCCACACTGAGGGTGAAATTGTAAAAGTAACAGACAATCATTTGCTTCATAAGATTTGTGCATATGGATAAGATAAGAAAATATCTTAAAGTCCATTTTTTATTGCTAATGATTTTAAGCAACTACAAAGTTTATAGTTTTAAAGCACCTGTTGAATGACTTGAGCAATTAGAGATTTTGATTGGTCAATATTTTCTGTCATCAAAACTCTCTTTATAATACCTTCTACCTAATACCTATGAATGTTCTTTTGCAAAACTAAATGCATATAAGAAATGGCAGTGAGAAAACACACTAAAATATTGAAAGTGGTCACCTCTGGGGAGTAGAAAAACAAGTTGTTTTTTCCTCCTTTTACTTTTTGAATTTACTGAATTATCTATAATTAGCACATATTTTTATTACAGTGTACCAGTGGAGGGAACTTGTAGTTCCTGGTAAAGGGGAAAAAAGTCAGTGGCTTGTCACAACAAAAGTTGTTTATTGCTCATATCACAGTCCACTGAGGTGGCTCTTGATTGGGTACCTTTCCTTCAAGTGTGATTCAGAAACTGAGAGCTCTGCAATCTTCAACAAGTCATTCCCAAGTTAAATTGTGCCCCTTCCTGCACTCCAGAAGGAGAAAAGATGTCCCCCTGGAACATGGGTCATGCCTAGAAGTCACACACATCTGCCCACATCCCCATTGGCCAAATCTTTATCACTTGACTGCAAGGAAAGCTGGAAAACATAGTCTAGTTGTGTGTCCAGTGTGAAGAAAAGCAAGTGCTAGCGAACACATCAAAGGTCTTGACCATAATCTGCTCTTCTGCTCACTAAATAGCCATTTACTGTCATTCCCACACATAGAACACACTTGATCTTCCCCAGAGACAACTGGCAGAGACCACTCAAAGTCCCAACCAACCGCTGCACCCGTCTCAAAGCTCTGAATCTCCAGAATATGCACAGCCCATACCATCTGTCCAGATGTGGCTTCTTGTGGTCCAGCAGCTTTTGAATTTAAAAGACAAATTATATTCCCCTGCCTTTCATCCCAACACATTCACTCAGTGGGCCGGGAGAGGATAACAGCAACAAACACTCCCAAGCAGACAGTGGATGAATGGAGACACACACCACAGACTGATGTCTGGCACCGACATAATCCTGCCAGTGCCTGGCAGGGAGGGTCAGTCCTTGCTTCTTCTCCCCAGAGAAAACACTCCTTGGGGGCTATACAGTTTTCACAACACACTTCAAGCTGGTAGAAACGTGGGGGCCTGAAGATTGTTTTAAGCCTCAGATAATTAGAGGATTTTTTTTTTCCCATTCCGATGCGTGGTTTTGTTGGCAATCACCATGCCCTGAAAGACATAGTCAACTTCTGATATATTTGCTTCCACTAGGTTTGATGTATCACACCCAAAGTTATTTCTTAAACATGATTTTCAGACTTAAAGTATTTATTTGTTTTATCACTACCCCCTGCATGCCTCTCTTATATCAATGGTGACTTTCTTAAAGCTATTCAAGGATTATGGTAGGAGTGGGAAGGCCATGCCTTCCATCTGGTGTGTGCCACAAGACTGAATCCTATTGGGCCTTTGTTGCACACATCCATTCCTTGCTTATCTCTTACTATGTGGCGCCTAAAGCAGCTTTTCCAATCTCTTGGTGCCCCGAATTTCTGGACTCTCTAATCCCTTTAATCCCACTTGCTAACTGGTAAATTCCATTTTGAGGTTATCTCTTTTTAAAAAAATTACTGTAGTTAAATATTTATTCATAACATAAAATTTAACATCTTATTCATTTTTAAACATACGGTTCAGTGGCCTGAAGTACATTCACATTGTTGTACAACCATCACCCACTATCCATCCACAGAACTCTTTCCATCAACCCAAACTGAAATTCTGTACTCATTAAACAATAACTCCCATCTCCCCCTCCCTTTACCCCTAGCAGCCACTATGCTACCTTCTCTCTCTAAGAATTTGACCACCTTAGGTACCTCATATAAGTGAAATAATACAGTATCTGTCTTTTATTTCTGGCTGATTTCACTTAGCATAATGTCTTTAAGGTTCATCCATGTTGTAGCATGTATCAGAATTTTTTTCCTTTTAAAAGCTGAATAATATTTCACTGTATGTATATACCACCTTTTGTTTATCCATTCATCCGTGGTTATCTCTTTTTAGCAATAATTTGCAAAAGTCAACATATTCCATTACTCTGATCTCTGTAGTCACTTCCCCTAGAGCTACAGTGTCAATAACACATTTTCTATCTTCCTGGCTGCAATACATAACACAACACAATACATAACAGTTTTACCAAAAGTTTTGTCACTGTATAATATATAGGTTTTATTTATTTATTTTTTTAGACAGAGTCTCGCTCTGTCACCCGGGCTAGAGTGCCGTGGCATCAGCCTAGCTCACAGTAACCTCAAACTCCTGGGCTCAAGCAATTCTTCTGCCTCAGCCTCCTGAATAGCTGGGACTGCAGGCACGCACGAACACACTCGGCTAACTTTTTTCTATTTTTAGTAGAGACAGGGTCTCATTCTTGCTTAGGCTGGTCTCAAACTCCTGACTTCAAGTGATCCTCCCACCTCGGCCTCCTAGAGTGCAAGGATTACAGGTGTGAGCCACTGCACCCGACCATTTTCAGGTTTCAATATCAGTTTTCTCACTGCTACTCGTTGACTTTTACATCAATGCTCCACATTTTAAATTTTATTATGAATCAGCATCCCACTAACAGCTTTTTGCAGTGGTGGTATTGTACCCAATGAGGTTTATCTCAGGTGTGATTAGTGCTAATCATGATGATAGCAATGGTTAATGATACCCTTTATTTTTTTTATGATAATTCCAGGAGTTGTAATAGATAAATCCTGAAATATCAATGGCTGTTTAGATTGGGTTCCCCAAAGAGCAGAAGCTGTCAAGGACCAGAGAGAGAGCTGGTAGTTCATTTGGGAAGTGATCCCAGGAGGCAAGAATGAAAGAACAAGGAGACAGAGACAAGGAAGAGGAAGACACAACATAAAATTGTATGAAGTCACTGCTGTAGGTCCAACTCTGCAGGGATTCCTGAGAATATGCAGAGTGCCTTCCAGAATTGTGTACCTGAAGGGGGAAGATTGGAGCATTTATCCACTTTCTCCTGTCCTCACTGGTTGAAAGTTTCCCCTGGGGATGTTGATTCTCTTGCTCGTCCGTGATGCATTTGCTCGTGAGCAGGCCAAGCAGATTCCTGCAGGGGTAGAGAAGACCCCAGTGCAAAACGGAGGAGGATTCTCTGTGCATATTTGAGGTTGGATACTGTCACCACAAAATCTGTCCAAGGTATTACAGAACTCTTCACCTCAGCTGCAGCTGAAATCAGAGGCGGGCCGAGGGGATGCAAGAATGTGACACATGGTACCAGAAGTGTCTGCCATCATAAATTTAGTGCTCACTAATGTCACAGTCAAATGTGTGTGTCCCTCTATACAGCAGGACCCACGTTATCTGCCATCTTGAGGCTCTGC
>CAUYRT010059742.1:0-39597 GCA_963574885.1 Lepilemur ruficaudatus | reverse complement strand
ATATTACTTGGCCACGAAAAGGAATTAAGTATTGATACATGTTGCAATGTGGATGAATCTTGAAAACATTGTGTTAGTAGAAAGGTCAGACACAAAAAGCCACATAATGTCTTATTCCATTTATATGAAATGTCCAGAGTAAGCAAATCCATAGAGAAAGTAAATTAGCAGTTGCCAGGGGTTGGGGGCCATTTGGTGTGTCTGTAAAGAGGTATAGGGTTTCTTTCTGGGGTAATGGAAATGTTCTAGAATTAGATAGTGGTGATGTTGGCAACATTGTGAATATACTACAAACTTGAATTATACATTAATACTTTAAAATGGTGAGTTTTATGTTATGTGGATTTTACCTCAATTGAAGAGAAATGAAAAACAATTATCTATTTGGTCCCTGGAGTAACGATTTGGATTTGTGGTATAATGGAAAAGAGCTTTGACCTTTGAATCAGCAAATCTAGGTTTAGTCCAATTCTGCCACTTATGTACAAGTTGTGGGATCTTCAGGACATTGCTTAACTTCTATAAGCCCTAATAACTTCATCTATTAATATAAAGTAAGAAGAATAACACCTCACAAAGTCACTGTGAGATTCACGATATAACATGAAATTATTTTAAACGAAAAAACCTGTTATTTTGTATACTTAAAATGATTTTTTAAGATCCTAAACTGTATTGAACAGTTCATAATTTCATTGAATAGTCTATAACTTTCTACCATTGGCATGTTATCTAACCAGCTTTTGTTGTCATATATGACTGACATCTTGGACCTATGTAGCACTTCTCCTGCAGGCACTAATAGAACAATAGTTTACGGAGTTCAGTACAAACTCAAAACATTAACTAGACATTTTCAAATATCCATACTCTTACATACATAAAACATTTTGCATTTTAAAAGTTTTCATTTGGGTGTCCCATATGCTCCTTGGCATCAATACAAATGAAGGTATATATTATTTGAAAAGATAGAAGACTAATTGAGAACTGAAGCAATAAACACCCAACTGAAATAACAAGTATTCCTGTGTTTAATTATCTAAGTATATATTCTGTCTTCTCTAATAAAGTTCCCTAATAGTTTTTTCAGGGCAGGGTGATATGTAATTAATTTTAGTATGCCTTTACAGAGCCTAACCTTACACACAGGAGGCACTTAATTATACTTAGGTTACTTAAAGAATTGGGTAAAAATACTTCTTGGTTATATAAAATTTAATGATCATATTTAATCTATAGTAATAGGATAGAAAGGTGTTAATATCAAAACTATACCTCTTCAATGGCAGCTAGCTGTATCACGTAAGAAAGGAAATGATATATATGAATATACGTATATTTCTGTATATAGATACACACATACATATAGTTTCTCATAAAGAAAAGCAAATATATCAATCTATAACCAGTTACAAAATTGTCTTCATTTGTCTCACATTTTTCTGTAAATGAGGTGACAGGCTTAACCCAAATCAGAACAATATTCAGGTTTCTTCCGTATTATCAGAATTATTGAGTTGATTTTAGATAAGCAGGATGAAATAGATTTACTTTCTTTTCTTTCCCTTCAAATCAAAGTCAGGTACCTCAGCTTTATGTTAGGAACAGTGGAAGATTTAACTGTAAGATATGGTCCTTGTACTCAAACTGTTTACATTAGTAAAGATATACTGGTGAATGGTTTAAGACAGTGCAGACATTTTTGTTCATTGGTCTGCTGAATTAAAAATCACCTGGGAATTTGCAGCAAAACAGTAGGAGCTGCAAGAGTCAGGAAACACTTCAAACAGGAAGTAAACTTTACACGGGATCTTGAAGGAAAGGTAAAATCTGAGTAGGCAGAGAGCAGCTCCAGAGGAGGGCTTTTTGGGTGAAGCAAATATTAGTACGAAAGGCACAGACTTGAATGAGTTTGGTGTGTCTCAGTCAGTGTTCTAACTTCAGTAGAACAGAAAGGATGGGCCCAAGAGCATAGGAAATGAAGCTGGATAAATAACGTAGGGGCAAATTAGAAAGGGTGTTGAAAGTCAGGTAGAAGAGGTTAGATTTCATGTAGTAGAAAACAGTAAATGAAGCCCTCTGAAAAGAGGAGTGACATGCTGAAAAGTATCATTTAAAAATTAATCAGGATGAGTTGGAGAAAAGAGGCGGAAATGAAGGAGGCAAGCGTAGCAATCCAGGAATGAGGCTCCAAGGGTCTGAATAGGATAGGTTTACAGTGTAGTTTAGTGGCAATGTGATGGGCCTGGCCTTGAGACTGTAAAGTTAGGGCATCTCAGGAACAAGGAAAAACATAGACTAAGCTCTAGGAAAAGGGGTTATACTGCAGACTAAGACCTAGAAAATTCAAACACTGGAAATACATCCACAAAGGCTATTTTTCAAGTGTAAGTAGTTTCATTGTTTGGTTTGGCGAATTTCCTGCAGGTGCCCCCAAATTTCACATCTGCTTTGCTAATACATCCTCATGAAAATCTGCTTATGTAAGAATTAGTTTTAATATTTCAATGCATGAACAAAATGAAATGACCCGTTACAGGATATGAACCCCTAGAGACTAAATGAGAACAGAAAAACATTCTTCTTTATAGACCCCCAGTGGATGCCTGAACCAGTGGATAGTACCAAACCCTACATATATTATGTTTTTTCCTATACATACATACCCATGATGAAAGTTTAATTTATAAATTAGGCACAGTAAGAGATTAATAACAGACAATAACAACAATATGCCAGCATCACCACTCATGTGCTTTGGTGCCATCATTAAGTAAAAGAAGGATGACCTGAACACAAGCACCAAGAGAGTTGATCTGATCCCTGAGACAGCTACTACGTCATTCACGGGCGGGTGGTGTACACAGCCTGGACAAAGGGGCATGCTGGCCAAAGGGATGATTCACGTCCTGGGTGGGACAGAGCGGGATAGCTCGAGATATCATCACACTACTCAGAATGGCACACAATTTAAAACGTATGGATTGTTTATTTCTGGAATTTTCTATTTAACATTTTCAAACCTTGGTTAACCACAGGTAATTGAAACCATGGAGAGCAAAACCATAGATAAGAGGGGACTACTGCACTCAAATATATATTTTCTATTGTACAGTTCCACCAAAACAAAAAAGCAAAAAACTTTTTTTGTCTGATCTAAAATCTTAAAACACAGTCCCAACTTTATCTGAGAATGGTGTGCTTCGAAAAAAACAAGCACACTCTATTGAGGAAAATTTAAAAAACACTCTGCCATGTTGCTTTCCTGAGTTGTTCTATCAGATGGGAGGAAAGTCTTGGAATTGAAATGGAAAAAAATGTTTGATTAATAATTACTGAATCTACAGTCAATGCCCCCCTCCTTCTTCCCATCTGCTTAACATGGGTACTACATAATGTATTAAGAGGGATGGCATCAATAAGGTCAATGGATTTCACTCATGTGTTCCCACAGTACTTTCTAAATACTTCTATTATTGTAACACTAATTCTACTACCTGTTCATAATTTTAACGTTCTTCTATCTCTTCCCATGATCATTTTCTGGAGACCTTGTGAATGAGAATTGAAATATCCAAAAGTAGCAAAAATAAGCATAACTATTATCACTCACTGAGCTCTTCCTTTATGGCCAAACTTGTGCTTTTCATACATTATTTCATACATTCATAATTTCACAACAATCCCATGAGACAGGTACTATGATTATGTCCGTATTACAGTTGAGGAAACTAAGATTTTGGGGAGGTTAAGGGATTTGGGCAAGGCCCCAAAGCTAGTAAGTGGCAGACATGTTCATCCACCATGCTCTTATTAGCCATTAGATTATGCTGCCAAGCCCAAACATATGTGACCGAAACCAAAAGTAAGAAATACAAGGAAGCTGGACATGCTGCTCACTGTGTAAAAGAAGGAGGGGCATCAATTCTAAAAACTGTGTCAGATAGAAACGATAGACTCCTTGACTCACTTCTAACCTTGAACTGAAAACACTGCACTCCTTTACTAAAGGAGACTGGGGACGCTGCTATGAATTGGAACTTTAACTGTCTCCACATTTACTAGAACAACTTACATGACTATTTGACCGTATTGACAGGATCTCAATATCTTCTCAATTTAGTCACATTTAAAAAAATGCTACTACTTAGATCAGTCAGTTTAGGAGTAACTAGGCTGATTGGTGATATCAAAAAGTTTTAAAAAGAATTTTCTCAGTAGAATATCCAGTGACCTGAGCAACGTGTGTAACTTCTATCAGTGAAACTTTTAAAAATCCTTCTCAGTACATAAAACATATTCATAAGAAGATACTTCTAAAAATAACTCTTCACTGTAATTCCCTCCTTATGCTTCTGGGCAAGATGTCATATTTCCTCTACAAAGCTTCCTTTTGTGTTGCAACAGTAAGAATCTCAATTTCAAGTTGAACCAGAACAATCTAGAACTGCAAACTTTTTCATAAGAGATGATTATTTTTACTAGTATTCTGTAAAAATTGTCTAAATGTGATGGGACGTCCTTACATTTTAACTCTGAAATACTTTTAACTAGACAATAAAGCAGTTGTAGTTTTAAGTTCTGTCTCCCCTCCCCTATCTTTTTTTGCTAACGTGTGGCTGGCCACAAAAGAGTCAGTGTGATCTCTGCAGACCAGAGATAAGGGATATGACCACAATAAACTAGAGAATTGAAGATTAAGCACATGTCAAATAATTCAGGAGCTTAAAACCTTTCATCTGTGTATAAAGCTAGCAAACAGTTATAACTGGTTAAACAAATGTGCAAATTAATAGGATGCAGTTAGTAACTTCCACTTTTCCCTTCAACTAGTGTCCTTTTGGCAGGCAGCCACATAATCTGCAATAATCTGTCACTATGGAAGCACCACCTACTTCCTCTGCCTCACACCCATCCAACTTATGACGGGATATTTCTGGACTGCTAATATAACTAACAATCATAAAGGCCTCTCTATGAAAGCTGAAATTTACATAATTTGTATTCTTAAGTGTTTAGCATTCATAAATATTAAGGGGAAAAAGCACATGCTATGTGGCATCGCATTTTAAAGATTATTTCAAATTTTGACTTTTTTTTATACATTAGAAAGAATAGATCCCCCCATCAGTAATATCCACTGCAATGCTTCTTGAATGAAAATACATCCTATGTATAATTATAAGACTTAATTTACACATCTAACATACAAAATATTATGAGTTTGGACTTCAGAATCACATGTCTGCCCACACCTTTTATTTAAATCTTATTCCAAGAGCTTAGTATAGGTGGTAAAGAAACTATTAAGGTAGCTTTCCTGGTTTATGAAATATTTGGCATTAACTTTTTAACCTACAAACTATGAAATGTCAAACAAAAAATTATATCTACTTTCCTACTTTATCTAATTTTATTTTATAGACCTAAAGTAGTTCCATAAATATTAATTACCTCATGGCTAAGATATTTTATTTTCATACTTTACTAAGTAACTAACCTTATGTACTAAAATGATTTTAAAAATTACAAAACAAAACATGACCAAACCCTCTGATCTTTCTGTCTCTAAATTCGGTATTACATTCAAGAAATAGCTCTGCTTTCTATCCTATTTTCCCTTTCTGTGAAAGAAGAAAAATAGGAAGCAGGCTTGTTATTTTTAAAGATCTCCAGGATGAAAAGTGTGCCATTTTTAGTAGCTTAATTTTGAAATATTGTTTTAAATTAATAATGCCATCATTAGCATAAACTACATCCATTTAATAAAGATGACCTACAGTATTTTATAGTTTTTTGTTTAAAAGACTCTTCTGGCAAGATTTTTTTTTATATTTTATTTGAAGCTTAGCATTTACCATACTTATCTAAAAGAAAGGAAAAATATTTTTAAATTTGAAAAGTCGCCACTACTATTTATTTATAGAATATCAAACTACAAATTAAACTAAATAGAGCATATGAATCCAATGACTTCTGAGGTTGGTTACTCTCAGCTGGACGTTGAGCTAAGGCCATAAATATTCAGAAAAAATTCAAAACAGTTTAACTTATTCCTGTTTATTAACAAAATTTAGACAGAAACCATATTTATAATCTTAAATGTAAGATTAAATACCAATTAAGCTTACTCATAGATCTCAAATGCATGTCCTATATTTCCAATCCAACATACTAAAGGCTTTAAAAATTCTTTATCTTACTTTATCAGTAAGATTGCCCCAAAAGATAGCTTTTATTTAAAAAGCTGCCTCTTAGAGGAAAGATAAAAAAAGTGAACTCAAGTTATAATAACACCACCAGGCTATCAGCACCTTCATCCCGAGAAAGGAAGTTATTATAGACACTTAGTTTTATAAGTGAGGCTTAAAGAGAGTACTTCCTGGTCAGACGGTTAGCGTCAACAGCATTTTATACAGCTTTACATTTTGACATTTTAGAAGGAACCTTCTAAATATTTTTCCAGAATTTGTTCCCCCAATCCCTACAAAAGAGGAAAACTTGCTCAAGCTAAACAAATCCTATGTAAAAATCTAAGAAATTCTATCAATGCTTATCATTACAGCATCAAGTAAATAACGAAACTGGTTATTAGTGATAATTATATCAGCTTACGTTTTCATTATTTTACATTTACACACCCTCCATTCTCCCACCCTGCATGCTAGAGTAAGGTTTCACGGGACACAACCTTAGAAGGGAAAGAACGAACTTAAAGAAGGACAACTTACCATTTCCTTGATAATGAAGAAAAGGCAAATAACCATTCACATTTTAATTTTCAAACTTAAAGTTAATTCTCTTGAGCTTATATATAAAAACGTCTTCAAGAAACCTTGTATGATCCTAATAAGGAACTACAGATAAAAACAGCGTGACCCGGGCGCCGCACAGTTACTATCAGCATTGCAAGCTGAACTATTTCCTGTTCCAACGCCCATTGGTTCCCACAGGTGCAAGTGCCTATGGGTGGTGCCGATTTACCCTTCCTTTTGTAAGAGATCCACCAAAGGAGATTTAAGGTTGGCACAATCAATGCTAGGAACTGTGAGGACAGAATCACCTTGCGGATAATACGGAGAGCCCCCAAGCTGACTGTGAATTGATGGTTACCTAATTCGAAAGGGTTGAAGAAAATTTGTTTCAACAGACTTTCCCTGTTTTCTAAGATGGCACTATTATTAAGAATGTATGTGACTTCACTCAACAAATATTAATTGCCTTCTCTGTCAGAGCACTGTTCTAGGCACTAGAAATACGATAATGAACAAAACAAAGTCACTGTGGTTATTCATATACTATCTAGTGGATTTTTGAGGATTTCATATATAATGAGAAAACTTCCATAAAGGCAGAAACTAAAGAAGTACGGAAACTCAATCGTAGTTAGTGCTCACTACTAAAAAGCACTGTAATTAAGGCTGCTGCTATAAACCGAAAAGAACTTTTCCTGAACTTGCTACACAAAAGTAGGGTTCTTTATGTTGCAAAAAGGCCATGTTGGAGGCAGTGGCATATGTTTCAGCAGGGAAAAGGAAAAACTTCTCACCATGAGTCACCAGTGACTAAGGTCTTTTAATTCAAGCTTAAAACACATTTCAAACCCAATTACTTGTACGTGCAGAAAACTGATAACAACCCCAAATTAACATCAGAAGCTTGATTTGACCAATTTTCAGGGTCAATATCAGCATCTAAGAAAAACAAGTGAAATTTTTTTAAAGGAATAATGCCCCTGTACTGAATTTCATTATTATTTTGGTCTTATTAGACTTTAACGGCTCACAGCCATGCAGCAAACTTCCATTAGACTTTGTAACAGTGAACAGAATTTTCTTAGGTTTTAGCCAGACTGAGACACAATCATCTTGGATGTATGGTGTGGTGATAGGAATGGCTTTTATTTGCATTTGATAAAACAGAAATATAGTAAATTCGAGACTGCTCAAAGAAAAATATAAAACCAAGGCCGGGCGCAGTGGCTCACGCCTGTAATCCCAGCACTCTGGGAGGCTGAGGCGGGAGGATTGCTCAAGGTCACGAGTTCCAAACCAGCCTGAGCAAGAGTGAGACCCCGTCTCTACTAAAAATAGAAAGAAATGAATTGGCTAACTAAAAATATATAGAAAAAATTAGCCGGGCATGGTGGTGCATGCCTATAGTCCCAGCTACTTGGGAGGCTGAGGCAGAAGGATTGCTTGAGCCCAAGAGTTTGAGGTTGCTGTGAGCGAGGCTGACGCCATGGCACTCTAGCCCAGGCAACAGAGTGAGACTCTGTCTCAAAAATAAATAAATAAATAAATAAAAATAAAACCCAGAAAGCAAAACGTACAGATAAACTCTACTCTTGTGAGCTATACTTTACTTCCTTAGTGTTTTATTTCCTTATGTTTAAAATAGCAAAACCTTTTAATCAACAACTTGGAGGAATTCCCAAAGCCAAATTTTTCTATTTAGTCATTCAACAAATATTTATTGAGCAATTAGTACATGCTAGGCACTGTTCTATGAGTGGGGGTATACTAATGCCTACAACAAAATCCCTGCCTTCATAGACCGTAAATTCTAGCATAGGAATGAATACATGACAAACAGACAAAGAAAGAAAACATTTGGTATGTCAGAAGATGGTAAGTGCCATGGAGAAGAATACAATATGAAAGATGGAACAATAAGTTTATTTGTTCACATTACAAATTGCTTATATCACAAAGTAAGAAAATTTGCTTTGGAAGACCAGAGTATTAAGCTCTCCCAGACTCTACCTCTGACTCAAGTGAACAACCACCTTCTGTTGCAAATGACAGAGAATCTTATTTCATTTGTTGCTAGTATCTAGAGAAAGGAAAAAAACTTCCAAAGACCTAAAGTTAGAACCCATCTGATAAAAGCATCATCTAAGCAAATAAAATAACAAATCCCAAACATTCAGAGTCAAAGGCCTTTTCAGGGAATATTATTGATGTTAAAAATGAACATCCAAGTTTCCATATACTTGCTACCATTGGCATCAAATTTCACAACTGTCAAGGTCAGAAGTGAATTCTTCCCTTAGAAATCCCTGTTATCTTTACTAGCAGCAATAATTACATTTTATAATTATATACATAATTATATGCATAATTATATTTAAATACTATTTTGAACCTAAAATAAGCATTTAAATTTAATACAATTCAATAATTAAGACACTAGTTGCAGGACATTTGGTTAGATGTTTAAGACACCATCCTTTTAAAATCTGGAAGATGGACACGTAGGAAAGATAAGACAAGCACAAACCCTATAAACTACTATTGGAGAGAATATTACTTAATAAGGAAAACAAATCAAGTACTGAGAAAGTAGCAAGGAGAATGATCAGAGAAGGCCTCATAAAAGATGGCAGTAGAAGCAGTTCTGGAAAATGAGGAACAGTGGTTGGGGCACTGCGTGCGTGCGTGTGTGTAAGTATGTATACCAAACGGGGTGATGAGAACCTAAAAACAGGTTGATATATCTGTATTGAATTCAGTAGGCAATGGGGAATTATTCATATTAAAGAGTTTGAAAGTGTGAGTGACAAAATCAGAGCTGTACTTTAGAGAGAATAAGAGAATAACAATGTATACAGGAAGAAGGAAAAAGAAAGAGACTGGAAGATTGTCACAGCAGTCCTTCCCTTGCACCTTATTAAGGGCCCTCATTAGATCCTTAGACTATTAAGAGATATAAAGTGAAAGGTGCACTGAATTGAAAAACTAGATCTAGGTCACAGTGATCTGGTTTGCCATTGTCTGGGTGACCTTGGGAAGTCATTTACCCTGAGTCTCAATTTCCCTATGTGTGAATTTATTACTCCTTTTTGGAGTCAGGATCCATGGGATTCAGCAAACGATTATATACTGGGAGTAGAGCAAAAACAGCAATAAGAAATGGTTTCAAGTTATTAAAATAATAAGCAGCTACCAATTATTAAGCACTTCCTATGTGTCTGTCACTGTACCGGGCACTTTATATAAATCACTTCATTTATTCCTTCCAGGAATCCCAAGAGGTATGTATTCTTATTTTACAGTTGAGACAATTGAGAGCTGTAATTAAGACTTAAGTAACTTGCCCAGGTTCAGGTAGCTGGCACAGTAACAAAACCAAAATAGGTGCCTAGGTCACTGTCACTCTGAGTCTAAGGCCCTCTCTCCTTCCGCTGTATCATGCTATTTTTTATGTGGTAGATGAACAACGCTAACATTTTTCCTTGTGTTCTGGAGGAATCACTGTCTCTTTATTACCTTTTTGATGTACTCAATGAGGATAAGAAACAAAGTGTGGACAAAAATATAATCTACTAATTTGCTGATCATTAAGTCTCACTCAATCCATTCCCATTTATTAAGCATCCTTTATACTTTGCTTGGTACTAGTTTATGGGGGATGCAAAGATGAATAAGACTCATCTCTGTCCTCAACCTACTCACAAGCTAGTAAATAACAAAGGTAAACAGGGAACTGGTATACAACTACAGAAGAGAATTTTGCATAAGAGATAATGGAGATAATGGATATTATTGTAATTTTGAATTTCTGCTATTAAATATTGACCTTGGTCATTGTATTTTATTTTTACAGACAGGGTCTTGCTCTGTTGCCTGGGCTGGAGTGCAGTGGCGCGATCACAGCTGACTGTAGCGTCTAACTCCTGAGCTCAAGTGATCTTCCCGCCTCAGCCTCCCAGGTAGCTGGGATTATAGGCATGAGCCACCACACCCAGCTAACCTAGGTCATTTTAAAACTATGTTTATGTGGTTTTTGAAAATATTTGTGTATTTACACACACACCCTTCAGAAAGTAAAGGCTAATGTTCAGAACAGAGTGGAAAATTGGCCATGAACTATCATTCTGTGTAGTGCCTCTACTGCCAAGACTAATTAGGTTATTAGTTTATTTAAGAAAGCATTCTGTCTTGATTAGTGCCATCTATTGTAATGGGTAAATAAAATGTATTTGAACTGTCATAAGCCTTGATTGCTATGGACACAAGCCAGTGTCATTAGACAGTGAAACACATAAAAATAAATTATACTGCATAAAGTCCTCATTTAATCTGGAAATAAAAGGTTCTGTTTCTCAAAAATAGTCGAAAAAAGTAAAATTGAACTCTTAAATAAGTACTTTGATAACTGACTACAATATTAATATAAAACATATAATGTGAGGTTGATTTTGCTACCCATGATTTCACTGAGGCCAGAGGGAAAGGACCCAAAACACTAGACTCCAGCATGTAAATTCCCACTGCCAGGAGCTAAAGCCACCTGGGTCACTCCTGTTTGTTTCATGGGAGTAGGTTTTGCTAGGTGTGAAACATGTATTCCAAACCATCTTCCTTCCTCTTCTCACTCACTCTAGGGATGAAAAATGTGTATCTGTAAGATAGCTGACAAATGGTTAGGAGATTGATCTGTGATAACAAATCAATAAATTGGCCCCTAAATCATTCTGTTGCCAAAGAATTAGCCCTTTAACCTGTAAAATAAAAATAATTTAGAAATATTTTAAATATATTTCAGTATCTCTAACAAATCTCAAGTCAGACTAAAAAAAAATACACTAGGTTGATTTATAAAGTAGTTAATTTTAACAACATATGGCTGGAACAATAAAATTTATCAATTTAATTCCTATTGGTTATCATTTTTTTTTAATTTGATACCTGTATCTTGGAAATGAGTTAGATCACATTTTGGCCCATAAATTCAATATAATCTATAATTATAGATGGAACGATAAATATCACTTGTGTTTATTTTACTGAGTCTAAGAAACAATAAAAACCTTTTAACATATCCTCGCAAATAATAAAGCAACCAATTAAATGAGTGAAAAAGCTAAACAATCACAAATTAAACTCCCTATGCTGAAATGCAATTGTATGATATCCCACAACTCAAAAATACTAACTGAAAAACTACTCACTCTGACAGGAATCTCTCATTGAAGATAAACTGAAAAGAAGTCTTTTCTTAGGAAAGTTACAAAATACTTTTAGACAGAATCTCCCATCCTTCCTTGCTTCTGTCTTGTTTTTATGGGGGGAGGGAAGAAACAAAGACTGGAGGAAGATTATTAAGCAGAAAGGCTTTTAACTAAGACTATTAAAAGAAAGTACCAATAGTTTTCATTCATTCTCCTATACTACTGAAGCCAATGAACATGAATACTGGCAAGCAATGAGAATGTTTATTCAGATTGGCTTAAACGTTAAGCCAAATTGGATATCAAGGTAGTCTCTAAGATTACAATGGTTTGACTGTTTATGACTCAAGTGGTATAGAAAATGTAAAATGGGTTATTGTATTTACTGGGCAGTATTTGCATCAGGCTAAACTAAGACTGACAACAGTTTAAGAACCAAAAAGAATTTGCATTCTGTGGTTGCGGTAACCATTCATATGGAAGTGTAAGGCTCCACCTTAATCTCTTCTTTTGATCGTATTTTGTAACAGAAAAGAAACAGTTTAAATGAGCAAAGGTATAATGATTTCACACATATTTATAGTTTCTCCTAATATAGCTTTATTTTTGGACACAAATGAAAAAAATTCCCCTAGAACCCCCATTCTCCTAACTCCCCAGGAAATAAAATTATTATGGGCTTTTCCTATTACTAAAAATTCTATTACAATGAATCTCTCTTTATCATCTCCGGATCAATACCATAATGTAATGGGGTTGAAATGACTGTTTTAGTAATCACTCAGGGGAGTATCAGAGCACTTTCTTTTCTTACAAGGAAATAAATGTAATGTTTGTCTTAAGAAACAACCATTTGTACCAGTCAGAAATGAGCTAAGAAGTGCGGAGAAGGCTCTCTGTTAAACATTCCTATTAAATATTGGAACTGAGATTCTCAATTCTTCCACAGACCATTTCATACTTAATATTCACTACCTAATGAATATATGCCCCTTCTAAATAACCTTGTGAGTTAACTGACCTTATTTCTACTTGAATTCTACCTAGCATTCTAGAAAAATAAATTTACTGTAAAAAATTACACTCAATCCATCTTAAATAAATTATATTGTCTCATTTTAAATTTGTATTTGCTGTTGTGGTTCCTCTCATCTGTGTAACTTCTATTTCTCAGGAGAGGACTTCTGGTTACTGGAATTTTCATAACCACATCAAGCTCCATGCTCTCAGAAGCCATATTAGATCTGCTCTGTATCAGGTAATGTTAAATAAAATCTCCAAGCAGTGCATGCCCTCTACTTATTATCACTCAGATGACAATGACTTCAGTAATTTTTGTCTTGGATTTAAATAGCCATTCCATGTAAGCTTTCTACATTATGACTTTGGGAAATAATACAGCATTCTTTTCTTCCTCTTCCTCAAAGCTGTCTATACTAAACATGGGCAAAAGACTTCTAAGAAGACACATTTTAAACTGGAAACAAAAGAGATATCTAAATAACTGTGAAACGATACAGTAATTACATTCCCCATTATTTTCCTAAAACCATCATTTTCTAAGTCTGTTTCTATAAAAAAGAAACCAGTCAAGAAGAGAAGTGTGCAGAAGCCATCCCAGAGAAAAAAAACAGCTAAAACAGTCAAATATAAAACTGCTAGGCACAACCATTACAAAGCATGTTCATTTGAGTTTGAAAGGTAGTTAGGGCAGCGTTAACATATTCCTAGTGCTATGAATAACTAGCCAGGTCATTAATTTAATTTTCACACCCTTCAAAGTAGGAGGCCACCCCCCTAATTCCCACCCCCTATTGCTTCCCACTATTTGGTTCAGCATTCTAGAGGATGAATACCTCCCACCAGGACACAGTGTCCGGTTATTTCTCTTCTTATAGCTAGTCCTGGAATTACGCCTAAAACTCAGTTCTGGTAGCTTTCAGGATGAGAAATCAGAAGTCTAACCTGAAAGACTTTCGTTTAATTTAGCTGTTAGTTTAGCGACTCCAATACATCTTTTTAAATTTCAGTTTGACCTTCCAACTACCTCCAACACATCAAAGTTAAACAGTCCAGATTCCAAGCCTAGATAGTCCCTTCAAATCTGCCTTGTAAACATTGATACCGATATGTTGCCAAATCTGAAAAAGTTTCCTAGCTCCTTGTTGAGCTAAAATGAAGAATAGTCCAGGAAAACAGACGGGTCTATCAAAAGAAACATCCTAATGAATCCAAAACGTGGGTCTCCAAAACGATCCCTGTTCCTTTAAACTTCTTGCGGCGGGTTGAAGAGGCCCCCTCCAACTTTTCACCTGACCTTCTCATTAAGGTCACGAAGCCCCTCACTTCCGAGGCATTCACATCAAACTCTAAGGGACGATTCGGCAGCCAGCGGGTCAGCGAGAAGAGGTCAGGCAGCACGACTCTCTGGATCCTTCCAAGATCTCGGTCCTGCTGCCAGCCCGTGCGTTCCACTTCGGAGATGTCTCATTATATAATCTGGCTCCACTGTCCACCCCTGGTCCCCGGCTCTCGCACCACCCTCAGGAAGATCGCTGCTTGCAGACCCTGGGTCTACACTTGCCCGCGCTGCCGCCGGTCCCCACTCGCCCCACGCCGGACCCCGACCCAGGCTCCCCGCCGCGGCCGTCCTTGGAGGTCTCCGCAGCTCGGCGGGCGCGACCCCTCGCCGACACCCGCGCCTCTCGGGAGCCTGCAGGCGCTGCGCGGGCAGGGGGCCCGGCCCGCACCCCGGCGCCGCCGCCTCTGTCCGGGTCCGAGTCTCCACCGGGCGCTCGAAGCCCTTCGGGTCCCCACGCTCATACCTGCGGTCCTGAGCCGTCTGGGGGTCCCCTCCTCCCTCCGCGCTGTCCTGAGCCCTCTGGGGCTCCCCGCCTCTCACCCTGTTGTCCTGAGCTGTCTGGGGGTCCTCTTCTCTCTCCCCGCTGTCTTGAGCCGTCTGGTGGTCTCCTCTCTCCCCTGTCCTGAGCCTCTGGGGGTCCTCTTCTCTCTCCCGGCTGTACCGAGCGCTCTAGGAGTCCCCTCCTCTCAGCCTGTCCTAGCCCCTCTGGGGACCCTTCCTCTCGTCCCGCTGTCCTGGCCCTTCGTGGGGCCCCCTCCCCTCACATCTGCTATTCTAAACCCTCCTGAGATCCTCTCTCTTCACATTCGCTGTCCCGTCCCCTCTCAGGGGTCCCCTTTCTTCAGGTCCACTTTCCCGGCCCCTCTGGGGGTCCCCTCCCTTCACCCTGCTGTCCCAGTCCCTCTTGAGGCCCCCTCTCCCCAGTATGCTGTCCCGTCCTCTCTGGGGGCCCCCATCCCTCAGACTCTCAGTGCCGGCCCCTCTCCGGGACCCTTCCAGTCACCTGCTGTCCCGACTCCTCTTGACGACCTCTTCCCTCACCTCGCTGTCCTGGCCCCTCTCGGGGACCCCTCCCCGCCCCTCCTCATTATGGTCCCTCTTGGGGTGCCCACCCCTCACTCTGCTGTCCCGGTCCCTCTCGGGGTCCCCTTTCCTCACAACCATTGTCCCGGCCCCTCTTGGGAACCCCTCCCCTCCGACTCTCAGTCTCGGCTACTCTTGGGGTCCTCTCTACTCAGACCCACTGTCTCGGCCCCTCTTGGGGTCCCTTCCCCTCTGCCCTCCGTCCGGGTCCCTCTCCGGGTCTCCCCTCCACAGTCCGCACTGTCAAGCTCGCTCCCGGAACTACCCTCACCTGAGTCCTCCCTGACCTCACTGCGCCTGGGGTCCCTTCATCTCGGCTCACGCTGTCACCACCCCGCGCCCCGGTGCACTCACCTCAGACCTGCTGTCACCACTCCCGGGCCCGGCGTCGCCGCCGCCGCCGCCGCTTCCTCTCCCACACTTGTTCCCGAGTCGCTCTCCTGCGGCTTGTCCCCCGGCGGATCCCCGGGTCGGCTTGCTGAGTGCCGGACCCGGCTGCGCGGAGCCTCCGCCCGCGGGCTCCGCGTCGCGTCCCACTCTGCACGCAGGACCCCGCCGCCCCGCGCCACACCGACCCTCCCGCGGCCGCCGCTGCTGCTGTCCGAGGTGCGTCTCCTGCCAGGGGTGGCCAATCGCACCCGACTGCGCCGAGCGCGCTCCGCCCCACCGTCTCAGTATGCCCGCCCCCTGGCCCCGGCCACGCCCCCAGCTCGGCTCAGATAGGTTCTCGACTGACCTTCCCTGATCGTGGGGCACCGGGCCTGGGCCGGATATAGGTATTTGATTGGAAGCACCTGGGAAGCCGAGTGGTCGATGGAGCCCGAGGATTGGCGGAGTTGACGGAGGGCGGCACAAGGTGGGGCGGAGTTCCTCAGACGCGGAAGACTTCGCAAATTTAGTTACCCACGGGCCCGTTTGGGGTGCGGTCAGTCCTGTTTGTGCTGCTTCGGGGTCAAAGTTCATGGCTCTCCTCCCCACGCCTTCACTTTTCTTGGGCGACTCCCAGGGACCACCGTGTTAGAGTCTCTGGGGAAGACCCCATTCTCTGACTAACCCTTGCGCGGCTTTCTTAGTAATTCTGCCGTACATTAACGTAGCATTTATTTGCCTAGGATTTGTAAATATTTCCTGGATTTAAACCATTTTATACCTTTACTTGTGTTCAACAGACGTCAGCTTAATGCTGTTGGGGAAAAATAAATCCATATTTGTAATACTCAGTGCATAGTGGGCACAACTAAGCGTTGTAGACGGGTCACATTTTGATAGGTACAAGGACAAAGCTTTGGAAATACTTAGTTTGTGGGTTTTGATGACAGTAGGAACAGGAACTGTGGTAGGGGAACCGAGTCAGCTTTAGCAAGGTTTCAGCAAACCTCTTCAATGTAACATTTTTCAGGGCCACAGGTTTTGATGATTCTGTGTGAACTAATGGCCAAAAAATAACGAGCTTTGACCCACGTGTACCCTGTGGTAACCAGAGACCCAGCTTGACCTAAGCTGAAAGATAGTGCCTGCCAGGGGTGAAAGTGCATCCTGTTACTCAGACCCATTCGTTGTATTTTGGTGAAGCTGGTTGTGTTGATTAAATCAGCACCGGGAACTAAAAACTGCTTTTTCACCCCTAAACCCCAAGTAAGCTGTGGACTTTGACAATTTAGCATTTTATGAAGAAATTGTTTCATTTCAGGTACACATTTTGATCCTAAGCCTCCTCACATGCATACAGGCCTTAGTTCTCAAAAAACTCTCCATTGTTAATTCTTAAATTCCCAGTGACAAAATTAGTATTCTAAACAGTATACATTGTTCCCTAGTGTTTAGAAGTCATACCCCATTTCAATTTCAATGCTCCCCTTTAAAGTTGAAGTTTTGGTGTTAGGGTATGCAGAGGGCCTGGAGGCACGATAAGTTGTGTAAATGCACCTGGCAGGACTTCATTTTAAGTTGATTTGTGAAGCAGGTGTGTCTTGAGCAGTGTGGCTAAGTGCCATTTTGGGAAGGGATGCAGAGAAAGGTTTCAAGACAGTGAAACTTGGTGTTTTTTTTTTTTTTTTTTTTTAGACAGTCTCACTCTGTCGCCTGGGCTAGAGTGCCGTGGCGTCAGCCTAGCTCACAGCAACCTCAAACTCCTGGGCTCAAGCAATCCTCCTGCCTCATCCTCCCGAGTAGCTGGGACTACAGGCACATGCCACCATGCCCGGCTAATTTTTTCTATATATTTTTAGTTAGCCAATTAATTTCTTTCTATTTTTTAAGAGACGGCGGTCCTCGCTCTTGGTCAGGCTGGTTTCGAAGTCCTGACCTTCAGCAATCCACCCACCTCAGCCTCCCAAAGTGCTAGGATTACAGGCGTGAGCCACTGCGCCTGGCTTACTAAAGAGCATTTTTTAAAGAGCTCATCCTACCATTTCTGCAGTTGGCAGTTGGGATAGAAAAAGATGTAAATTTTCACCACCGAAGGCTTCAGTTGTGTCTGTTCATTACATATAAAAAAGAAATACGTGACTATTAACAGATGCTGTTTGTAATCAAAAAGATAGAAATAAAACATAAGCATGATAGAAACCCCAGCATCTTGAAACCATTTAGCAATGAAATCAACTTTTTTTTGGATTCATTATATCAATGAACTCTGATTTCTAAAATGTTGGTGCTTTTCTTGCTCTGTGATTATTGCTGCTGATAGAACTCAAGTTAATATAGTTGATTACAAATAATTTAGATGTGATCTAACAGTACAAAAAAAGGAAATGACTTCATCCTTTGGACAAGAGACAGTTCTGAAATCCTAGTTTAAATATACATGGCCGATCTACAGTAAGCTCTGAGAATGACTATTATTTAGAAGGAGCTTCAGAAAATCTCTGAGCTCCTGGAAAGACATCACAGAATTCCATCCTAGAAATTCTTGAGTTTTGTTGGGAAGAAAAATCCCTTACAAATAGAGCCACGACTTTAATTAAAACAAAGTAGTAAGAAATGTCAAAATAAATGGGATGGGAATAAACTTTTTCATTTTTAGGAGACTCCATGGGGTCCAATTCAGAGATAAATTTGATCACAAAAGGTCTGAGAATTAGAATACACCCTGGTTTTCACATCTGCGTTCAGCTTTATTACTGGTTACTTTTTCTACGGAGACGTGGGTGCAAGATAAAGAGTGGGGTTACTTTGAACAAACCATTAACCACCTCTCGTCCCTTTTCCTTATCCATTTTCTTGCTACGTGCAACTAGACCACACTGCTTTCAGCAAAAGGAACACCCTAAATTTGTTCGTTCAGCACAACTTATAACACGTGTCCCTCTTCTACTCAGAGGTATTCACACAAATTAATTCATGCAGATACTCAGCTCTCTTGTTTTGTGAGTTTCCACCTGGGCCTTCCTTACTGTAGCCAAATTGCTTCCTGTAGGCAAACGCTCCACTTGCTCAATTGAGAGTTGGTTAGTAAGCTATTGGATTAGGCAAGAATATCTTTTAAAAAATTAATATTCAAGGAAATATGAGGCAGCTGTACTGTGGAGGGCCCGGGTCTCAGAGTCTAGACTAGACGCTACTATTTTTTTAGGCAAATGACATCTTCTCATTTGTAAAATTGGGAGGACATCTTACCAAGTAAAGGTATACAAACAAAAAAATTCCCAAGGACTGGGAAAATACTGTTTTGCTGACCCCAGGATGGAGTATCAGCATCTTTGTCTTTTATTTCTTAATAAAGCTCCAAGTATTCAGGGGAGGAGCCAGGCTCCCTTTTTTCTGCATGATCACGCACACTCTGAATGTCTAGCTTTCCTGACCTATTAAGGGGACGGTTAATGTGGTTCACCTGCTTAAATTAGAGATCACCTTCACCTGCCGTGGGCCCTGCAAGCCCCCCGCCCCTCAGGTCGCCAATGATCCTAGCATTAGTTCTGTCTCCAGGCGCCGCCTGGCGGCCGCTTCCGGAAGTCTCCTCTGAGCCGCGGGGTCCTGGCCGCAGCCAGGCCTGCCCGAGGATTTGCCTAACTCGAGAGAGCCTGCCTCCGCCCCTCCCCGCTACCGGCGAGGATTTTAAGACGGCGATGTCAGGGCCGAGGTTGCGGCGAAGGGGGCGTCCGGCGGCTTCCCCGCTCTCGCAAGGATGGCGGAGTCAGGCTGCAGCCCGGCAGCTCGCGACCCGGAAGTCGTCCGCCGCGCGAGGCCCCCGTTGCCGAGCGCGGGCGCGGGGGGCGGAGCTCGGCGGAGACGGGGAAGGGGTCGCCCCCGCGGCTCCCGGGCCTCGAGTTGGGGGCCCTCTCGGGCGCTGGTGCGGGGACGCCCTGTCCCCAGAGCGCGTGGCCGCCGTCTCCCGGAGACACGCTCCGCGGCGGCCAGAGGCAACATGAGTGCGGCGGGGCTGTTGGCTCCGGCCCCGGCCCCGGCTGGGGCGCCGCCGGCCCCGGAGTATTACCCCGAGGAGGACGAAGAGTTGGAGAGCGCCGAGGACGACGAGCGCAGCTGTCGGGGCCGAGAGTCGGACGAAGGTGAGTCCGCTAGCCTGCTGGGCAGCCCCTGGGGGAGGGGCGGGGCGGCCTCTAGGGCTCGGGGCTGGCGGGAGGGGGCCGCTGGGAGGAGCGGGGCTCCGGGAAGTTACCTCTGCCTGCTCTGGGGAAGGGGGAAGCCTCGGGTACCTTGCACCGAACTGTTACGGGAAGAAGGGACTTAGATGTTGTTGGAGCTGGAGGTCCCTTTAAGACTCCACCCCCGCCCCCAACTGTCTGGCTGGAGTGGAAAAGTCATCTATTTGACTTCACCAAGCGTAGTACTCCCTTTTTTGTTCCCCAGAGGATCAGAGTAAAGCCCAGTTTGCTGCTTGTTCCCAATTCGCCCTTTCCTTCCCCCCTGCCCCAGTGTATAAGTCAGCTCTGCTTTGGGTGGTGTAGTACAGAATTGAGAATGGCAGGTTGGCTAAAAGGAAGGGACCTCGAGTCAGCCAGGTCTAGGTTTAAATTTGGTTCTGTCACTTAACCCAGCTTTGTAATCTTAGTCAACTTGAGCTTTTCAGCCTCAGTTTACCCAACCTTAATTGGACTGTTGGTAGCGCCTGCTTCTTAGAGTAGGTGTGAGGATTAAATGACATGTGCATGTAAAGTACTTGGCCTGATACTAAACAGTAAATGTTTTCACCACTGGGGAAACAGGCGCTGGGGGAGGTAAGGATTTGGTTAATGGTGCCCAGGTGTTGTGTTTTCAGTTCCGTGCCCTTTATATTATCATTACTGCCACTTAGAATCTTGCTTTTCAAACTGGGCTTTACCGTTTGGCAAAGTGTAGAGTCCGGTTTTGGAGGGATTGAGAAAGAAGCTGGCTGGAGGAGGAGAGAAGTGAAGCGGTAAGAAAGGTCAGGGAGGAGAAAGAGGAGATAAAAAGAGACCGATATCTGGGTGGAGTATTCTGGCACAAAATAGGGTTGTGGAGCAAAAGCTACACCAGCTGTTTGGAATGAAGAGTATGTTTTATTCACCTCGGTCTCCAAGTGCCAAGTAATGTGGCTGGCTGGCATATGACAGGAACTCAGTGAAGGCCTCTAGACTGAAAGAACGGAGAATGGTTTACGGAGAACTGGATATTTCAAAAGGTAGCTGCATATGCAGGACATAAAGTTGAAGGAACTAATTACATTTGAAGACATGGTTTAACTAGAGATTTTGAATGGGAATCACTTGCACTGCTTTTAATGCCCACGAGGGGGAGCAGTGAAACCAAAATTGCTTCCCCCCCCCCCAGCTTCAAATATAGGGGCTGTTGAAATTACGTAGATACTCCAGCCATTTGCTTGTTCTAAGAACAAAGTTTAGAATGTGTTGAAACAGTTTTTTTTTAATAATCTTGCCACCTTCTTGTTCCCTTTAGTTGTAGCTTTGAAAATATTTCAGTTATTTTTGTTGGATTCTTTTTTTGTTACTGTATACAGTTGGCTCTCTATGTCTGTGGGTTCCACATCTGTGGATTCAACCAACCACAGCTTGAAAATATTCAGGGGGAAAAAATTACATCTTTACTGAACCTGTGCAGACTTTTTTTTCTTGTTGTTGTTTTCTAGAAAACAGTATAACAACTATTTACATAGTATGTACTTTGTATTGGATATTATAAGTAACCTACAGATGATTTAAAGTATATGGGAGAATGTAGGTTATTTGCAAATAGTATGCTGTTTTATATCAGGGACTTAAGCATCCCAGGATTTTGGTATCCAAGGGAAGTCCTGGAACCATTCCCCCAGTGGGTACTGAGGGACGACTGTGTATCTGATGTAAATGTGTGAAGGGTTCAAACTGGGCATGTACCAGGAGAGAATGTACATACTAGTTTTTTTTTTTTTTTTTTTTTTTTTTTGAGCAGTAAGACCTGACTGCCTGTACTATCTGGTCTCATGCCCACATTTCCTTTTCTGAGCTGCCATTCTTCTTGTTTCTGCAGAAATAACAGCCTTGACCATGACTACCCATGTCTGATGCACCCTATTCTGTGGCTGCACTTTAGATAAAAGCAAGCTCTTTGCATAAATCTGTGTATAAGTTGGAAATGGGATTGTTTTTTCAGAAGTACAGTTGTCCCTTGGGGGATTGGTTCTAGGATCCCTGTGGATACAGAAACCTGAGGTTGCTCAAGTCCTTTACAGTTGGCTCTATTTGCAGATTTTGTGTCCTCAGATAACAGGGGCTGACTGTATTTAATATATTTTGACCAATGACTTCATGCAGGCCTGCACTGAAATCCATCTTACAGGAGTTCATTAAGTGCTTAAGCTGTGTCAAGTGACACCAACTTTGTGAGTTATAATTTTCACTAAATCTTCTTCCCACTTTGTACTCAGATACTGAGGATGCTAGTGAAACTGACCTGGCAAAGCATGATGAAGAAGACTATGTAGAAATGAAGGAACAGTGAGTATGATTTTTGTATTTCTTGAATATAGAATTGACAACAAAATCTTTATACAGGGTGAACATCCCAAATCCAAAAATCTGAAACCTGAACTGCTCCAAAATCCAAAACTTTCTGAGTACCAGCATGATGCTCAAACGTAATGCTCATTGAAGCATTTCAGATTTTTGGATTTGGGATGCTCAGCTGGTAAGTATAATGCAAATATTCTAAAATCCAAAAAAATATGAAGCATTTCTGGTCCCAAGCACTTCAGACAAGGGCTACTCAACCTGCTACTCAACCTACACACCTTCTGTGTATGTATTTGACCATAATGCTTTCGAAGACCGCATAGATGTGTACAATTTTCCCATTTTGTTAGTCCCATTTAATAGTCTTTCTGTCATAAGACTCTTTTTTTTTTTTTTGAGACAGAGTCTCACTCTGCTGCCCGGGTTAGAGTGAGTGCCGTGGCGTCAGCCTAGCTCACAGCAACCTCAAACTCCTGGGCTCAAGTGATCCTACTGCCTCAGCCTCCCGAGTAGCTGGGACTACAGGCATGTGCCACCATGCCCGGCTAATTTTTTCTATATATTTTAGTTGGCCAATTAATTTCTTTCTATTTTAAGTAGAGACGGGGGTCTCGCTCTTGCTCAGGCTGGTTTCGAACTCCTGAGCTTGAGCGATCCGCCCGCCTCGGCCTCCCAGAGTGCTAGGATTACAGGCGTGAGCCACCGCGCCCGATTGCCCATTTTATAATTCACTGTTTTTTTTTTTAAATATAAGCTTTCAAAGTTTTTTATTCTAGATACTAGTCCTTTCTCAGATATGCAGTTTGCAAATATTTTCTCTCAGTCTGTAGCTTGTCTTTTCATCCTTTTAACAGGGTCTTTCACAGAGCAAAGTTTTTAATTTTGATGAAGCCCAATTCATCAATTTTTCCTTTTATGGATTATACTTTTGGTGTCAAGTCTAAGAACTTATTGCCTAGCTCCTATATCCCAAAGATTTTTTATGTATTTTTTATAAAAGTTTTAAAGTTTTACATTTTACATTTAAGTCCATTACCTGCTTTGAGTTAATTTTTATATAAGGAATGAGACTTAGATTCATATATATATATTTTTTGCCTATGATGTCTAATTGCTCCAGCATCATTTGGTGAAAAGGCTATCTCACTTCCACTGAATTGCTTTTGCATCTCTTGTCAAAAATGAGCTGGGCATATTTGCATCAGTCTATTTCTGAGTTCTCTAATCTCAGATCTATATCACACAGTTGACTGAGTACTCTGAGGTACTGGCAGACATAGATCAATAAACTACCACCACTATGTTGAATCTTCCTATTCAAAAACACATGTCTCTCCATTTATTTTTTCTTTTCTTTTTTTAATTTCTGTATATTATGGGGCTACAAATGTTTAGGTTACGTATGTTGCCCTTGCCCCCTGCCACCTGAGTCAGAGCTTCAAGCGTGTCTATCCCCCAGACAGTGAGCATCGCACTCATTATGTACGTATATACCCATCCCCTCCCCCCCATCTGCCCAACGCCCGATAAATGTTATTCCTATATGTGCACTTAGGTGTTGATCAGTGAAACCAATTTGATTTGCTGAATACATGTGGTGCTTGTTTATCCATTCTTGGGATACTTCACTTAGCAGAATGGGTTCCAGCTCTATCCAGGAAAATACAAGAGGTGCTATATCTCCATTTTTTCTTATAGCTGACTAGTACTCCATAGTATACATATACCACGTTTTATTAATTCACTCATGTATTGATGGGCACTTGGGTTGCTTTCACATTTTTGCAATTGTGAATTGTGCTGCTATAAACATTCAAGTGCAGATGTCTTTTTTATAGAATGTCTTTTGTTCTTTTGGGTAGATGCTGGATTGCTGGATCAAATGGCATTTATTCAGATGTTCTTTGCTTTCTTTCATTGGAGTTCTATAATTTTTAGCATATAAGTCCTGTACATGTTTTGTTAGACTTACACATAAGTATTTCATTTTTTTAGAGATTGTAAATACTATAATATTTTTAATTTTGATGTCCACATAGTCACTGCTAATATATAGAAATATAATTTTTTTTTTTGAGAGACAGGGTCTCACTATGTTGCCTAGGCTGGATTCAAACTGGACTGAAGTGATCCTCCTGCCTAAGCCTCCTGAGTACTGGGACTACAGGCACACCACAGTGACCGGCCACTATTGATTTTTGTGCTTATTTTGTATTCGATGATGTCGTTGAATAGCCGTGCCATTACTTTTTTTCATTGTTCCCCTGTATGTATCATTTTTCTCTGGCCGCTTTCAAGATTTTCTCTTTCCCTTTGTCTTTCAGCAGTTTGACACTATGCATGTAGGTGTAGTTTTCTTTTGTGTTTATCCTATTTGGAATTCTTTGAGCTTCTTGGATCTGTAAATTAATGTTTTCCACCAAATTTGGGAAGTTTTGGGACATTATTTCTTCAAATACTTTTTCTGCTCCTTTCCTTCTCTTCTAGGACTCCAACTACAAGGATGTAGGTTGCTTGATATTATCTCATACTGAGACTTTTGTTCATTTTTCTTCAATCTTTTATCTATTCTCCAGATTGAATAATTTCTAGTGATCTATCTTCAAGTTCACTGTTTCTTTCTTCTGCACCTCAATTCTGCTATTAAGCCCATCTAGTAAAATTTGTATTTTAGTTGCTGTCATTTTCAGTTTTTGAATTTCTATTTTGTTTCTTAAAAGTTTCCATTTCTCTGTTGTGATTCCCTATCTTTTCACTAGTTAGTATCATGCTTTCCTTCATTTCTTTGAATGTTACTTCTAATAGTTACTTTCAAGTCTTTGTTTGCTAAATCTATCATCTGGACCCACTTGGAGTTAGTTTCTTTTGACTGTTTTTGATCTTGAATATGGGTCATATGGTCTTATTTCTTTGCATGTCTAGTAAGTTTTGGTTGACAACTTGATATTATAGCTAATATGGTGTAGCGACTTTGGAATCTGTTTTGTTCTGAGGATTACTGGTTTTTTTTTGTACTAGTAAGCAATTAACTTACCTATACTCAAACTGTGAAATCTGTTATACCTGTAGCAACTAACGTTTCTGCTCAGTTTTCCAGCTTATAGCTGCTCCTTTTTTAGTCTGACTCTCTGAGGGTCTTCCCTGAGCTTGAGCTCACGTATGATGGTGATTAACCAAAAAATCTGGACATACTGTAATCACATTTCAGTACTTACCCTCTCTGCAGTTCTTTAGCTTCTAGGGATCTCTCCTAAATTTTTTTTTTGTTGTAAATTTCTAATTGTTCTGCTAGTCCTGAGTTCTACCCTCTGACAACTCAAGTCAGTAAGACTTTCACTTTCTGTCATCTAAGCTGTGTGCTTAATCTGCACACAGCTCAGGCAATGCACTCAATCAAAGTCACAGCAAACTAGCAAATCTCACCAAGCAGCAATTCTGTTTTTCAAGGTAGACTCCTAGTTTCCACCTACTTTTTTTTAGGCTCTCTGGTGTTTCCTATGCACATGCATTATTTAGCAATGAGGAAGGGATTTGGGCAGAGTTTATACTCAAATTCTGGATCTTAGTCTTTTTGCATCTCTCTCACTCCCAAAATTTCCCCTTTAAATTTCCAGTTACTCTTGCTGATTTTAACTCTATTAATCTGTATACCTGAGTGGCTGTTGGGAGGGTAGGTTGTGGTTGAGGGGCACCTTTAGACAAGAAAGCCATAACTTGCAACAGCTACCTGATGATCTTCTCAAATTTCTACCTGCCTCTGTTCATTTTCCAGTAACTTCAAATATATGCTTTTAATACTTTTTTCAGTTTTACGATTTTTCTGTAGAAGGAATTGCTTGAACTCTTTCCACTGCCATTCCTGGAAGTTTCCTTTACTATCATTTGAGAGCACCTGTGGCTTGTGCTGAAATTTTACTAGTGAATGTATTTTTTTCCCTTATCCCCACAAAATTTCAAAAAGAGAGCCTAGAAAAACGTAACTCAAGGTAGAAGTTAAGATTTTTTCCTTCACTGTTCCAAATGGGAAGTGCGTGCTTCTTTCCTCCCCTCCATTTTCAACCATTAACTTTTCTGTATTTAACAGAGGTCATTTTTCTTGTATGTCATCTCACTATGGCCCTCTACTGTTAAGTTGAGAGTTTGCAAAAAAGTTTTCTATGTTGTGGCAACTGGCAAGGGCACTGTACGAATCCCAACAGCCCCAATGTTGTCATGTTAGCTGTCTATCTGCCCTGTTAGCTATACTGGGTGAAGGACTGTGCTAATTAGGTCAAGTTGGGAGGCTGATTCTTCTCAGAGCCACTTACATTAATAAAACCTACTGTAGGACCACAAATCATTCCTGATCCTGATTAGAGAAGGTACAATAGGGGAACTGGACTGTAATGTATATAGATCATAGCCAACTAGTATAAAATGACTTAAAAGTGTATATCCACACTTGACATGGGTCATGACTTCACTCTTAAACATTCATCTCTTTATATAAATAAAAGAAATAGAGTAAAAGGGAGAATAGCCTTGGGAATCAAAATAGTATTATTCATATATAAGTATCTTTCACTTTTGAAAATCTTACTCTTATTTTTATATTTTACAAATCTGCATTTATATACATTTATGTAAAATAAACTGAATGTAAATAAGATATATGTAAATAAAACAAATGTATACACATGTGTCTACCTTGAAGACCCCAGTAAAGACATGGAGACAAATATTTAGTTGGTGGATCTGAGCCTTCTTTATCATTCTAATATCTAATGTTGTCTTGTACATTAAGGTTTCTCTAACCTGACTATGGGTCTTACTATAGAAAAGTGTTGAGGGAGAAAATACGAAATATAAAAATACTTGTGTAATTCAAAACCTTTGTTACCATTTATATATGAGTAATATTAACTTTAATAAAGACAGTAGACTAAGAAGTTTCATGAAGGTAGGAAATGATTATCTTGTTGATCATTCTGTCCCCAGCATCTTGTACAGTGCCTGGCATAAACTAGGTTTTCTAAAATTATTAAGTGAATGAATATATGAATAAATAAATGAAGGCAAAGCATGAAAACCAGATGATTGTCCTGTAGAAATTATTAATAAGTTCAGTAGTTGCCCTTAGCTAGGTGTAGTTCACTGTTCTAAAGGCTCTACTAGTCTTAACTCATTATTGTTATCTCTGTCCTACAGATGAGGAAACCAAGGCATAAAGACATACAGTAACTAGTTCAAGGTGACATTGTTATTTGTAGACCAAGGATGCAAATTCAGACAGTCTGATTTCAGAGCTTATGCTCTTGTCTACTGTGATACAGATGTCTATGAAATGCCACTTTGAAAATACACATTTAAAAAGTACTTTTTAAATAATAGAAACAACAATATTAGAAGACTTGAGTGAGGCAAAGGCATTATATGTAACCAAAATGTTTGTACCCCCATAATATTCTGAAATTAAAAAAAAAAAAAAGAAGACTTGATGTATTTTAAGTAGTTGGAAAAAAGGAAATTGAAAAGATTTAAGTCAGAATGAAAAAGTCTGTAAAAATGCAGAACCAACAGACTTTTAAAACATCCATCCTTCAAATATAAAAGTTACCTACCAATTCATTAACATGATTTATCTTTCCATTTATTTGTGTCTTCTTCAATTTATTCAATTAACATTTTATGGTTTTCAGTGTTCAGATCTTTCACCTCCTCAGTTAAATTTATTCCTAAGTATTTTCTTTTGTAGCTATTGTAAATGGGATTCTTCTCTCGATTTCATTTTTGAAATATTCTTTGAACATTGTTAAAATGTCCACACTACCCAATCAACAGATTTAATGTAATCCCTACCAAAATTCCAATGTCATTTTTCATAGAAATAGAAAAAACAATCCTAAAATTCCTAAGAAACCACAAAAAGTCCTGAATAGCCAAGGCAATCATTATCAAACAGAACAAAGCTGGAAGCATTACACTATCTGATTTCAAATTATACTACAAAGCGATAACAATTAAAATAGCAGAGTATTGGTATAAAAATAAACTCATTGACCAATGGAATAGAATAGAGAGCCCAGAAATGAACTCACACATGTATAGTCAGTTGATTTTTGACAAGGGTGCCAAGTATACACATTGGGAAAAGGCCAGTCTTATCAATAAATGGTGTTAGGAAAACCAGATATACATATGTAGGAGAGTAAAATTGGTCCCTTATCTTATTCCATATGTAAAAATCAACTAAAAATGTATTAAACCCTTGAACATAAGACCTGACACTGTAAAACTTCTAGAAGAAAACAAGGGAAGAACTACATGACATTGGTCTGGGCAATAACTTTAAAAATTTGACCCCAAAAGCACAGACAACAAAAGCAAAAATAGACAAATGGGATTACATCAAAATAAGAAGCTTCTGCACAAGAAAGAAAACAATTAACAGAGTGAAGAGACAACCTATGAATCTATGCAGAAAATATCTGCAAGACATAGGTCTGATAAGGGGTTAATATCCAAAATATATAAGGAACTCAAACAACTCTATAGTAAGAAAATAATCTGAATAGACATTTCTCAAGAGAAGACATACAAATGGCTAACAGATGTATAAAAAAATGCTCACCACTAATCATTAAGGAAATGCAAATTAAAACCACAATGACATACTACCTCATATCTGTCAGTATGGCTATTATCAAAAAGATAAAAGATAACAAGTGTTGGTGAGGATGTGAAGAAAAGAGAACCCTATTATACTGCTGGTGGGAATGTAAATCAGTGCAGCCACTATGGAAAACAGTGGGGAGAGTTCTCAAAAAAATAAAAATAAAATTGCCATATGATCCAGCAATCCCCCTTCAGGGTATTTACCCAAAAGATTTAAAATATGTTGAAGAGATGTCTACACTCCCATGTCCACTGCAGCATTATTCACAATAGCTGAGTTATGGAATCATCCTACGTGTCCACCAACAGATGAATGGATAAAGAAAATGGGGCACATATACACAATACTATTCAGCCTTAAAAAAAGAAATTTTGTCATTGTGACAACACAGATGGAATTGGTGAAATAAGCCGGGGACAGAAAGACACATAATACATATTCTCATTTATTTGTTGTATCTAAAACAGTTGAACTCAACAAAGCAGAGGGTAGAATAGTGGTTACCAGAGGCTAGGGGGGTGGAGGAATAGGGAGATGATGGCCAAAGGGTACAAAGCCTCAATCAGACAGGAGGAATAAGTTTTTATTTTTCATTGAGATATACTGCACAGCATGATGAATATAGTAAATAATAATGTATTGTATATTTTAAAATTGCTAAGAGAGTAAATTGCAAATGTTTTCACCATAAAAAATGTTAGGTATTTGAGGTGATGGATATGTTAATTAGCTGTATTTAATTCTTCCACATTGTATTTATAAATCATATCATCCCATAAATATATACAACTATAATTTGTCAATTTACAATTTAAAATTAAGGCCGGGCGCGGTGCTCACGCCTGTAATCCTAGCACTCTGGGAGGCCGAGGTGGGCGGATCACTCAAGGTCAGGAGTTCGAAACCAGCCTGAGCAAGAGCGAGACCCCATCTCTACTAAAAATAGAAAGAAATTAATTGGCCAACTAAAAATACATAGAAAAAAATTAGCCGGGCATAGTGGCACATGCCTATAGTCCCAGCTACTGGTGAGGCTGAGGCAGAAGGATCACTTGAACCCAGGAGTTTGAGGATGCTGTGAGCTAGGCTGATGCCATGGCACTCTAACCTGGGCAACAGAGTGAGAGTTTGTCTCAAAAAAAAAAAAATAAAATAAATAAACAAAAAATTATTCTAATAATTTATCTAAGGAGAAGTATCAAAATTCAGAAAATAAGGCTGACAGGCTGAATTTGAGAATTTTCTTTCATATAAGATTAGGCATTGATTAAGTCTTTGATGGTACTTACCTTATAATAAAAATGAACAAGATGAAATGCCCTGCCAGCACCAATTCATAGTCAAATTTTCTTGTTGAGAAATCATAACAGAATACAAATGTTTTAATGTGCTGATATCTTACCTTTTCTTTTTGCTTATGATCATATCCATGGTTTGGAGCAGTCGCCGTTCCAGGGCTAGAATATCTGTGTCAGTCACATTCCTGCAATAAGCACAAACTATTAGCAAAATGTTTTGGAGGTCTCACCCTCGGGTAAGAATACAAGGCATTTGGAGAAACATATAAACCTCAATTGTTACCCAATAATTCAAGGGTCTGGTTTTTTCTAGAAAATATTAAAATGACTATAATAAACTAAAATGCTTTTGCTCTCATTTCTTACAGCTAATTCTTCTGGGTCTCAGGGCAATGGAAGGTACCTAGCTCTCTTACAGTCTTTCTTAGCTTTGATCCAGTGACATTTAGGATATATGTTTAAATACTTTTAACTTAGCATTGTCTCCTACTGTTCCACTTCTAGGAGGAAATGATTTGCTGAAGTTGGTGTTAATTCACACCAGGCACTAGAAATGTGCCTTTAAAAAGTGGAAGGGAGGTGTCAAATTGAAATTGCCATTTAAAAAACAAATGCATGTAGGATAAATAACAAGAGCAAGCAATGTAAGTGATAAGACTTGTTTAGAAAGATTCACAGGTCAATACCCATAGGGATAGAGGAAGAGAAGAATAAAAAGGCAAAGTCATAGATCTAATATATAACTACTAAAGATCGTGGCATGATATGACATACGTGTTCAAGAATTAATAGGAAAAAAAGAAAAGAGAAAAAGTGCTTGTTACCTGAGGAAGTAGGACATGTAAGTATATGGACAGTTGACAGCACCAAATCCAGAAAGGAGAGCCATGAGAGTCACCCCAATCACGCCTACTCGGCTGATAAGCTGTTCTATGGACAATATCCCTAAAAACACAAATGCACATTAATGCCAGATAATATAGATAAAATGGTTCTCATCTGTACTGCAAAAGGAAACATCATTGAAAACATCAAACATTACATATAACCCATATAAGCCAACTTTAAATTATTAATGTACAAATTTTTCTATAATAAATATATTAAAAGTCTACTAATTTTCCTCCCATCCCATATGCTTCAGGTTCATCTCTTATGATAATAGTAAAATAATAATTATAGATATTAATAACATTTATTGATTGTTTATTCTCAGTAGTATAAACTCTAGCAAAGTACTTTTAGTAAAAGCTTTGGCAAAAATAAATATTATTAATAGGAAAGTAAATCTGCTGGAAAAGTACAAATAGCAGGTAACACTTTGTGCTAGTTACTTTTGATATACGTATTTCCTCGTAAGATAATATTCTTTAGCTTATGTCTTATTCTTTTTTGTATCCAATAAACACATAATGCATCTAATAAATGGGCTAAATTTATAGATGAATGAGTAGTTCAAAGGTAAACACATGAGTTATAAATTACTAGTTGTATTCTAATTATCAGTCGTTCCCTATCATTAGAGAATGCTGCAAATCAATTCAGCAGTTAAAATAAATGCTGCCTGCTGATTGCTGTATTTGGGATAAATGAGAGAGAGCCCTGCTGAAGAATAACCTGAGAAGTTTGGCATCACAGGAAAACAATAGTTTTAATTTGTTTTCACTTCCAAATTCTAGGATAGAATTCACTTTAGCCATTCACTCCTATGACCAAGTACCAGAGTTGTAATTCAGGAATTCTGTCAGCTTTGAAACTGAAAATTCCAACATTCCATTTCTGACCACTGGCCTCCCCTCCTAGTCTTCAAGTCTTCTTGATCCTTATTTCCACTTAAATCATTTTCGAGGTCAGTGCGACCTCTGGCCTCTAGTCTTTTGCTTCCCCTCTTCTTCACCTAGCTTGGAATCCAGGCTCACTGGCTTCAACTTCTTTCACCAGGACCCTCAATCCCCTACTCTTCTCCATCTGAAATACTGATCCTACAAACTCTGACTTTGGGTCAATCTAACCCTCTGCCTTCCCTGTGTCCATGCCTACGTGCCTAAAATTGCTAGAATGTATACTGATACCGGTGCCATTACAGAGTTACTGTCTCCAGTCCTAACAGAGCTCACACACTACAGAGTAATCCTTATCTTGTCCTTGGTCAGCTATCTTTCCTTCTCTCTCCATTTCCCTCAGCAGCTATTCTTTAATCCATTTTCCCAACCTTTGTCCCTCTTCTTAGCCATGCCCTTATTATAAAAGACATAAGCTATTAGACATAGACTACCTTCACTGTACTATAAATATTTATAGTATACTATAAATATTTATATCTGCAATCATCCTCCCAACTTGTCTCCCTCAGAACAAGACACTGTCCAAAGCTGACTTCTTCACTTGTGCTTTTTTGATCTTATTCAATCCCTTCCACCTCTTTCAGAATCTTGTTCCATCACCTGTTCCTTCTCTCTTGTATTTCAACTGTTCCTTCTTTGCTAGTTCTTTCCCTTCAGTTTCAAGTCTCTTTTCTATGAAAAATTCTGTTCTTGGCCTTGAGTTTACCTCTAGTTACCAATCCTTGTCTATTTCCTTCTTAATAGCCAAATTTCTTGAAAGACATTTATTGTCATCTCTTTCTCACCTCCAGTTCATGCCTCAACTGGCTGCAATCCGGCTTTCTTCCCATTCTATACTGAATGGAATTGCTTTCACTAATAATTGTAATGGCAATAAAACAAGTAACATTCATCAAGCTCCTCTTATGTACTAGGCACTGTTTGAAGTATTTTACATGCACTAACTCATTTATTGCTTAAAACAAGCCTATGAGGTAGATGGTATTGAAAACCCAATTTTAGAGATGAGGAAATAGAGGCACAGAGAAGTTAAGTAACTTTTGTCAAGGCCACACAGCTAATAAATTGCAGAGCCAGGATTCAAACCCAGAGCCTGGGCTCTTAATCCTTACTACACCTATGGTCATGAATTCACTGTTGGTTGCAAAATTCAACATTTTCCAATCTTTGTTTTATTGGCTATTTTATGACACTGAATGCTTTCTGTCTAAAATTATTTTCCCTTCTTGGCTTTCACAACGTTATTTCCTGAGGTTTTCCCTTTTACTTCTCTAATTGCTTTTTCTTAGTGTCTTCTTGCTCTGCATGGGCCAGAATTCTTTTTTTTTTTTCGAGACAGAGTTGCACTTTCTTGCCCGGGCTAGAGTGAGTGCCGTGGCGTCAGCCTAGCTTACAGCAACCTCAAATTCCTGGGCTCAAGCAATCCTTCTGCCTCAGCTTCCCGAGTAGCTGGGACTACAGGCATGTGCCACCACACCCGGCTAATTTTTTTCCTATATATTTTCAGTTGTCTGGCTAATTTCTTTCTATTTTTAGTAGATATGGGGTCTCGCTCTTGCTCAGGCTGGTCTCAAACTCCTGAGCTCAAACGATCCTCCCGCCTCAGCCTCCCAGAGTGCTAAGATTACAGGTATGAGCCACCACGCCCGGCTCGCAGAATTCTTTATTTCACTTCACGCTATACATTTTCCCTTGGGTGATCTCACCCATTTCCCTAGCTTCATCTAATGGCATTTAGTTGATGATTTCTAATTTTTTAGGTTCCTGGAGTCACCTCCACGAGGACTGATATATTCATCCCTTTCTCCTACGCTCCTGACTTGGATATCCAGTTGCTTATTGAACATCATCTGGATGTGCAAATGCAACTCAAAGTCAACATAGCCCAAACTGAAAGTATCTTCCCCCTCAACTTGTTCCATCTTCTGCACTACCTATCTTAGAAAATGACATCATCAACTATCTAGTTACCGAAACAAAAAATCTTTACACTATACAATTAGTCTCTATTCCATTTCTTATTTCCCCTTGAATACACTAAGGTCTCTCTACCTTAGGGCTTCGCATGGTGTTTCCTATGCCTTCCACCCAGCTCTTCCTTTGGTCTTTAAATCTCAGTTTTAATATTACTTTCTCAGAAAGGCTGAATCTAACGACTTGCACTAAATTTGTTATCTTTATCTGCATTATTCTCTACCACACCAATCTGTTTGCTTCTTGATGACAATGATCACAACTGGCAATTATTTATTTATATATTTATCTCTTTACTGTCTGTCTAATCCCACCCACAAGACTATAAGTTTTATACGACTATAAGAAACCAAATTTGTTTTGTTCATGGTTTATCTCCAGCGCTTAATATAAAATATGTGCTCAATAAATATTTGAGGAATGTTAAGTGAATGAATAAATCCTCACCGAAATTCTGTTGATTCTACTATTTTCCACACACCTCTTGAATTTGCATCTTCTTTACAGGAAGGGATCATGTCTTATTGGTCTTTGCTTTCCTTACTGCCTGGCACATAGAAAGTGTTCAACAAATGTTTGTTGACTGTGGGTACATAATATTACTCAGTAACATAAAAAAATCCAAGGATTAATATGGATTATTAAATATAAAAAACTGAAAAATACCCTACTTTTATTCCCTTTAACATGGTGCTCTTTTTATTAAATATTTTTTTCTGTTTTAAAGTACTTTGTATACACTACCTACTTAATCTCAGCACTTATATGAAGTAAGAGTTAGTCATTATTATCCCTGCTTATCAGTTAATACACGGAGAGTCAGATGAATGAGGTAACTAGCAGATCATCTCATCTTTGCCATGTGCTCACACAGATTTCTTCTAGCCACACATGCTTTCTTAGTCTCTTGTACTCTTTCCCACTATAGAATGTCTTCTAACCTTTCTAGGTCCAGGCACTGCACAAGAAATTCTTTCACAGATCTTTTTTCATTGCAGGTAATGATTGAGTCTTATAGTTTGTTTATTTGTTTTTAGAGAAAGGATCTTGCTCTGTTGCCCAGGCTGGAGTGCAGTGGCTTGATCATAGTTCACTACAGCCTTGAACTCCCAGGCTCAAGCAATTCTCCTGCCTCAGCCTCATGAGTAGTCTGGACTAAAAGCATGCATCACTTCTAAAATTTTTGTAAAGATGAGGTCTTGCTGGGTCTTACAGTTTTTTGTAGTTTCCATAGCAATAAACCATACTGGTTGTTGAAATAGTCCTGGGAAAGCTCACGTAGGGGTAGGGAACCTGCTGCCTTAAGGCCATATGTGGCCTTCTAGGTCCTTAAGTGCAGCCTTTTGACTAAATCCAAATTTTACAGAATAAATCCTTTTATGAAAAGGGGTACAGCAGAGAAAGATAAAGCTTTTCTTGCCTCCTTTGGTGCTTAAAAAAGAACTATCTCGAAATCAGAAGGCCACAGGTTCCCCCACCTGGCTCCCTGTAGCTTTCCCCCTCAGTGTCCTTTTCAGGATAATCCCATAGAATTTAGGAAAAGGGGTGGACAAAAGGTATAACAGATATGATGGTCTTCATCTTCCCCACTGGCATGGCCTGGCTGCACTGGTCATGTGAGCTGAGTACACAGAAGAGAAAGCTGGAGAAAGGTGTCAGAGTCAGGTCTTCGGACTGCATGTGAACTTGTGCTTGCACTGTCAGCAACCCTGAGGGCCTTTTGTAACTCTTCTTCCTGACTTCTAACATTACAAATAAATTCATCTCTTTGTGGGCTTATTTGAAATAGGTTTATACAAGAGCTATACTATAAGGGCTGTCTACTCCAAATCTTTCCTGACACTGACATGGGCATGCTGATCATACTAGCAATTCCTAAATTCCTATCTAGAGTGTCATATTCTTGAGCTCATCTACCACCTTGGAGAGATTAAATTTTTTTTTTTCCATTCACAGATTCAATAAACATATACTAAACACTTGTTATGTGCTAGGTTCCACATTAGGTACTAGGGATATAAAGACAAATAAGACGTAGTCTCTGACCTCACAGAGTCCATAGGTTAATGAGGAAGTCAGAAAAGGAAATATGTAATTGTAAGTTTTATAGGTGATGGAAGTACATTGAGGTGGGAGCAAATAATATCTCCTGATGATGGCCAGGAAAATTTTCTTAGAGGAATTGACAAGTGTTTAATCTTGAAAGAATAAATAGGTATTTTCCAGGTAGACAAGGGGTGAAGGATTGCCCAGGCTGATGGAACAGCTCTAGAAACTTCAAGCAATTTGGTAGCACGGAAAAATAGAACCCACAAAGAGGGCAGTAGCCAGGCCATGGAAGGTCTTATATGCCATGCAAAGAGTTTGAATGTTTTTAGTAGGCTGGTATTATCTTAACTTTTTTGGTCTTTAATATGATTTGAAAACAGTATTTTTGTTTTTAAAACATATACAGTTATTGATGATGTCACATACATTTTTTAAAACTGCACATTTCCTCTGATCCTACTACAGGGAAGTTTCATTACCTCTCTCTGCCCAAAATCCCCGCTACAGGCAATGAGTACACATGGAAGGATGCGTGGGAGGTATGGCAGGTCCTAGACACTGGCTCATTCAACATTCATTCCAATCCTTTTCTAGCATTTCTTTTAGTACTACAGAGTCTGCAAAGCCAAAAGCTCTTTCTCAAACTTCCTTAAAGCTATGGTTCTGAATGTTATTGAGGTTTCACCAAAAACTCAGGCCCATGTGAGGCCTCAAATGCACAAGTGAACAACGTAGGGGTGGTGACAACAGTTAGGTGCTGGAGCAGCTGGGATAGAAGTGCTACTGTTGGGTCTCTGATGTCACAGGTCCTGCATGGCAGGCGATGGCTTCAGTGGGTTTTTTCTAGTTTACTGTGCCATAGTTGGGTGTTTCTCTTCACTATGCAGCATTTAAGCTTGGTGTCCTTGCTTTCCTAGAAAGTCTATAAATTGCTGAATACCCTGTAATAAATCAATTTTTGCTTTAAAGTAGCTACAGCAGATTCTGTTTTCTGCAGTAGAACCCTGATAGATATAGCAGGATAGTGAATAAATACACTTTTTTTTAAAGCTACAGTATAAAAGTTCTAGTATATTACAGGTGGGCTCTCTAATCTTTTTAGATAGATCCATATATATTAATAATTCTGAAATAGTTCTGGAAGGACTTATGAACTGAGGGATTTTTGTTCATTGTTTTTAGCTTAGAATCTGATAAAAGCTTATTGATACCTTACCTTCAAACACACATACAAGTACATTACCATAATTCTGTATACAATATCAGGAGATTTAAGTTAAGGACACTTTCCTCTTTTCCTTACATTCTTGAAGTACGTATATTCACCAAGGTCAAAAACTCCTACTCTAGAATGATAGAAGTCTGCTCTAAAACCAGCATTAAATACCACTTAGAATGAAGGAGGAAATTCGGTTCAAAATCAGAAATTTAATTAAAGAAATAACTTGCCATACTTCCCATAATCAGCGGTTTAAAAAAAAATTTTTTTTTTCAAATTAGAAAATTAAACAAATCTTCTCCTCACCCCCCTGCTCTCCCATAAACACTCACCATGTTTTGGGCTGAGAATGGGAAATGGATCTCCTAGTTTCCAGAAGAAATACATAAAGGTCAACCATAAGAGACAGGAAAAAACCAGTCGTTGTTTATGCACTAAGACAGAGGAGACAAGACTGTTAGGGAAAATAAATATATGTTAAAGATCTTGCTTGACTTAAAAATATGAGATCATGCTAATTAATATTTGCCTGCTGTTTACTTGACAAATGAGTGACGGAACAATGTAATTCTTAGTGAAATCATCCTCACCCTGTAAGAGTAATTTGGCTGAAATTAAGATGTGGGTTGAGTTAAAGGAGACATTATTAGTAAGTAGAAACAGAAATAAAATGGTGGCAGGAAAAATAACCTAATCATTCATTCAGTATTTATTTTGTGCCAACCTTTTTTAAGATGCTGTGTGTCTTCAACAGCAGTAGCTACTGAAAGTTAATGTAGAAATGAAGCTGTCCACAACCTCAGTCCACCAAAATACTCATCTCCACCTATGTGCTGATATGAGAAGGTAAAATACTTACATAGTTGGATGTTGCTCACGACAAAATAGCCAATGTAAAAAGGCACCATGAAAACCAGGATCAGCAGAATTACACATAGATTCATTTTCCAGTGAAAATAACGGGAGCTGAAATAAATGTCAAAGAACATCACTGGGAGGGAGAGAGAGAAGCAACTTTCCTTCTCTTTAGTTTTCCAAGGGATCGCTTGCTCCTTGAACTCTATACTGAATATATCTCATCTAATTAGCCCATGAGGCTGTTATAATCTACTAATTTGTAGAGATTAAAAATTATAATTTTTTGATAAGGTTGAACAATTATAAATTTTTGAAAGGTATATATGACCATCTTAACCTCCTAAGAATTTCACTTATTAAAATAAGAATGTTAATGCTTTACATATATTCATAAGCATTCATGACATGTATCAATACATACCATTACTGGCAGTAGAATGACTATCATTTCACTCACCACTAGGACTCTTATGCAATATGAGAATTAAAGGAAAATAAATGTTAACAGTAAAATATGCTATAAAGATTTAGAAACACTTCTTTGTACCCTTGATATAATTAAACACTATGATTTGCATGACTACATTACTGTTTATAAAATGAATATTATTAAAATTTTTAGCACTTTTTCTAACAGCTTTAATAATATAGTTCACCCATTTGAAGTATATAATTCAATGGTTTTTAGTATATTCATAGGGTCGTGCAACCCATCACAATTTTAGAACATTTTCATTATTCCATAGAGAAACTCTGTACCCATTAGCAGTCACTCCTCATTTCCCCCCAACCTCCCTAGCCCTAGGAAACCACCCATTTATTTTCTGTTTCTATGGATTTGCCTATTCTGGACATTTCATATAAATGTAATCATATAATATGTGATCTTTTATGACTGGCTTCTTTCACTTAGCATTATGTTTATAAGGTGCATTCAAGTTGTAGTGTCTAGCAACAATTCCTTCCTTTTTATGGCTAAACAATATTCATCCCATTGTATGGATATACCACATTTTGTTTATCCATTCATTAGCTGACAGACATTCGGGTTTTTTTTTTTTTTTTTTTGAGACAGAGTCTCACTCTGTTGCCCGGGCTAGAGTGCCGTGGCGTCAGCCTAGCTCACAGCAACCTCAAATTCCTGGGCTCAAGCGATCCTTCTGCCTCAGCCTCCTGAGTAGCTGGGACTACAGGCACGTGCCACCATGCCCGGCTAATTTTTTCTATCTATTTTTAGTTGGCCAATTACTTTCTATTATTAGTAGAGACGGGGTCTTGCTCTTGCTCAGGCTGGTTTCAAACTCCTGACCTTGAGCAATCCGCCCGCCTCGGCCTCCCAGAGTGCTAGGATTACAGGCGTGAGCCAC
>CAUYRT010059740.1:0-14575 GCA_963574885.1 Lepilemur ruficaudatus | reverse complement strand
GATCACACCCTGTAATGAGTCAGTCGATGTGGTAAAAGGGCGTGCAGAATGACCTCCCTGTCAGTAGGTGGCGCTTGCTGGGAGGAGCAGACTAGAGTGTTGTTTTTGGGTCCTGTAATCAGCTCTGGTTCAGTGCCTCACATGGTGGTGGTGCCCTGGGATTTCCAGGTGTGTTCTTATTCTCCACCTCAGTGGGGGCGGGTCTGGGAGTGAGTCTGGGCAGAGCTTGGTTGGGTAAGCCTGCCCTCGGGCACCACAGTTGCTGTTAGCAGGGGTCAAAAGGCTTTTCTTTACTTCTGGGCAAAGCTTTCAGGGAGGGGCTGAAATGACTCCACTCAGCCAGAAAGTCTGCGTGTCGGGGTGGGGCTGTCTGAGACCTGCAGTTTGGAGCAAGTCTCACTCCTTTCCACCCTCCCCGGCTCTGCAGCTTCTCCTGGGCCTCTGCCAGCAGACAGGACCCCACACCAGCGGGTCTTCCCTGGCTGTGGTGCAGGCCGGGAGGCTCCCTGCCCAGGATATCAGCCTGGGCTGTGGACATGGCCTTCCCCCTTGTCACTGGTCTCCAAGCTTCTCGTGGGCTTTCTGAAATGTTAATATTCATAATAGAATAGAAGTCTAAGAAGCATTGGAAAATAAATAAGGGTAGGAAATACTTGAAAATTGTCTTCAAATCTAATATTTGGAATTGTGTAAATATTAAGGACTCAAATTTAAGGGTTTCATAAACAGTAAATAGAATAAATGAAAGAGACTATACCTATGTTATTGTGGATGTTAGGACAGCAAAGACAAAGAGAAGATACCAGAATCTTCCAGGGGAAAAAAGGAATAGCAATTCGACTGCTATCATATTTCTTACTAGTTATACAGGATCCGTGGACATGATATATTATTAAAGGGAAAATACTTTAAACAAGGGACTTCATATCTTGTTAAAATATTAAGTATGGAAATGAAGCAAAGTTATTTTCAGTTTTACCACTGAAAATGTGCTTTGAAAACATCATGGAAAGTGGTCTGTCCATACCATGGAATATTATTCCATGATAAACAAATGAGTGATCAAGCCACAAAAAAACATGTAGGAAACTTAAGTATATGTGCTAAGTGGCAGAAGCCAGTCTTAAAAGGCTGGCTGTATGACAGAAACTCTGTGACATTCTGGAAAAGGCAAAACCATAGGAACAGTACGAAGATCAGTGGTTGCCTGGGGTTCAGGGGTTTGGGGTGGGCAGGGATGAATGGGTAGAGCACAGGGTGTGTTTCAGGCAATGAAACTATTCTGTATGACACTGTTATGGTGAATCTATGACATTGTGCATTTGTTAAAATCCATAGGAAGTGTACTAAAAAGGCGAGCCATGAACTTCAGTTAATAGTAATGTATCACTGTTGCTCCGTCCACTGTCAGAAATGGACCACGCTAATGCAAGATGTTAATAATCAGGGCAAACTGTGAAGAGGAGGAAGTGTAGAAGGAATATATGGGAACTTTCTGTACTTTTGGTTCAATTTTTCCATAAACCTAAGACTGTTTAAAAAGTCTATTAACTAAAAAAAATTTTTTTTGAACTCCAGAAAATAAAGTAAGAAATCCAGGAGAACACACAAAATCAGGGAGGTGTGGATGAGAAAACTATCAGTAAGGTATATTATTTATAAGTGAGTAATAACTGGAAGAGAAAAAGTGTATCTGAAACACTCTAGACCAAAAATTCTCAAAGATAAAAATATAGTATAGTGGAGAAAAATGGGATAGACAGTTGGGAGAAAAGGCCTGAGGGTATCTCAGGGAGATAAGAATGTGCTAAGAGACCCGTCTTGGGGGCAGTATGCAATTGTGTTTGTATATAAATCATAAGAGGAATTAATACAAGTGTTCGCTTAGTGCACTGGGAGTAACTAAGGAAGAATACAATTTGAGAGTCTGACTCTCGAACCAGAAGAAGAAAATTTGAAATGTCCTCCCATGAATGGAAGAAAAGTAAAGAAAGAAGGACAAGAAGGAAGGAGGTGGACATAGATGGAAGGACCAGGAGGGGAAGGAGGGAGAAATGAAGAGAAGGAAGGAGGGGAGGAGGTACAAAAAGCCAAAACAAAATTGGGAATAACGAGAAAGTGTGTAGCTACCCTGATTGTATGAATTAAGGGGAAGGGAGTGGTAGGACTTAACACTAGGGCCAGATGCTAATGGGTTAGATGTCCTCACATATTCTTAGTTTTTCCCTGGTGTTTTTGGCTGAAAGTCAATGGAAAACATCTTAGAACTTCCCTGGTCTATTGTGCGAAAGCTTTCTGTAGCATACAGACAACTACATGTGAGCCAGTCCCATCAAAATGGTTAGATTGGTCAAGAATAAAGGAAAATGAGACCTTTATAGGAGGGAAAAATAGCAATAACTTAAATTTTTCACAGTAATTACTAAAAAGACAGTCATCTTAAGAATCTGGTGTAATTACTAGTTTCAAATATTGCCATCAAGTTATGGAGCAATAACTTTCAATAGGTATCAAAAGCAATTTTTTATTTAATTTATCTTAAAATGTTTCAGAGGCAATTGGTGTGATGCTTTTGACACTTGAGTGACAGTAAAAGTTTTATGTAATAATTCTGATGCCTCCTCAAAGTGGATGAACAGAAACAAAATGTTCAGTGAGATGAGTGTTAAATTATTATTATTTAGTACAAGAATGAGCTGAGCTATTTTCTTGGTTGCTCTTATGTAATCCATAAGCTGATATCATTCCCATTTCAATCTTTGTTATGTATGCTTGAATTTTCAATACAGTGTAAGTCACTAATGGAAAAATAAAAAGGTTTTATTTGAATTTCCATTCCATAGATGTTTCTCTGTTCTGGTTATTTTGCTTATCGTAATAAAATTCTCTTTTCTTACTGTCTATCCAATTCACTAGCTGACCCTAGATGTTTGTCTTTTTATATTTTGGAAGCATGCACAGAGGGAAAAATGTAGGGAGTTTTGAGGCTATTATTCAATAACTATCCAAATGCTAATAGTGACTCCATACATGTAGGAAAGAGAAGTTTATATTAATTGTCTAGCCTGTCACCATATTTGGTTGTGTGTACATAACTTGGACCAGATTGCTCACATGTTCACTGAACTACCTAAGTTGATTTTGGTTGTGTGTACATAGGTTAGATAGCTTTTGAATTACGATTCCCTTGAGTGCAGGTCCACAGTGCTTGTATAGAGTGTTCACAGTCAATGTGTTCTGGTTTCAGAACTGGTTAGAAACCTTGAATTGCATAAACATAGTAGGCACTCGGATATTATGATTTGTATGGAGATAATACTATTTATTGTTTGCAGAAACTTTATATTATCTTAATAGCCTGGCAAAAGGTCATTACTGTTTAGGCCTTGTGACCTCCAGAAAAGACATAACTAAAACAGATGTGTTAGGCAGAATTTCTAGAAATAGGCTTCCAAATCCCACACAGCTGATACCCAGAATCTTTTTGATAAGTTCTTGCTCAGAGGTTCACAGCAACTGGAGCTCAGACCTGGAGCCCCAGGAAGCTGGATTCTGCCTACAACCTGAATGAGCTTGGAAGTGAATCCTTTCCCCTGGCCTGCAGATAAGAGCCCAAAAAGTCATCACCTTGATTTTGACCTTGTGATACCTTGACCAGGACCCCGTTAAGCTGGCCAGGGCTTATGACCTACAGAATTATGAAATAATACACAGGTGCTGTTTTTAAACCCCTGAGGTTTTGGTAATTTACTGCCCAGCAGTAGAAAACAAATAGGTAGCCCACTTTGTGGTTTGAGATGTCAAAGAGGATCCCGTTCCAGTATTTGATATTTCAGAGTGCCAGGTCGTTTTCCTGGCACTACTGCCTGACGTTACTTTGGTTTTGATTTATACAAATGGCCTCCCTCAGACATCACAGAAAGGATTGTAAATCTCTTTCATTAAAAGTTTCAATAGTTAAGATATATAGCATAAAATTTTATACTATCAGGGATCATATAAATCTAACCACTTGCTAAGGTAACACAGGTGGTATGAAGCAAAGCTGGTACTACAATCCAAGGTGCAGCATTACCAACCTAGTGACCTTTCTATTCAAAAGCCACACTGGCTGTGACCTTCATACTTTCATTGGCCAGGCCAATAATCTCAAATCCTCCAACCTTGTTTGATTATTTGCCTAATTCTGCTCACAATCCTCTTTAAATGTCCACCGAAGGCAGGGACATTAGCTGGGTTCAGAAAGCAATGTTATAGTAAGAGTCTCCCTAATAATATTGTAAAATACCAGAGCGAGTTTGCTTTTAATGGATAATTAAATGAAGTCCAGAGGAAATAACCAGCTTGCCCAAGGTCATTCTTTGTAATTGAGAAAACTGGGCCTCAAAGAGGTGCAATTAGTAGTTCAAATGTCCTCAGCCAGATTCCTGCCAGGGACAGAACTGCAGTCCAAGTCGCCTGATTTCCAATATGTTTTTTTTTACACCGAGCTCTGCCAACATGTCAGTTCTATAGGGCTTGCCGTCGGGTTAGTTTGAGGAATAAAATATATTCACAGCCCCTGAGTTGACAGTGTACTGTTAGCCAGGATATCCAGGACTTGGATCCAAGCTGTGATACTCTTCAGGGATACAAATTTTTAAGAGCCATTTGAACCTCGACCTAGCTCCCAGAAATGTGTTGGAGTTGGTTAGAAGGCAAATCTATGGTGCTGCATACGTGTCTGAAATATCAAACACTGGAATGGGATCCTCTTTGACATCTCAGACTATAAAGTGCTACCTATTTGCTTTCTACTGCTGTGTAATAAATTGCCAAAACCTCAGAGGTTTAAAAACAACACATGTGTATTGTTTCACAATTCTATAGCTCACAAGTCCTGGCCAGCTCAGCTTGGTCCTGGTCAAGATATCACAAGGTCAAAATCAAGGTGATGACTTCTGGGGCTCTTACTCTGGAGGCTGGGGGAAAGAATCCACTTCCAAGCTCATTCAGGTTGTAGGCAGAATCCAGCTCCCTGGGGCTTCAGGTCTGAGTTCCAGTTGCCTTTGATGGTGGTCAGCTGTGAACCTCTGAGCAAGAACTTATCACAAATGGTAACGGATGCCTGTAGTGACTGTGCCCAGATCTGCTACTTGGGACTGAACTGGGATTTATTTCCCTACTCGCTGACCATCCCCCACTCTCAAACCCTACAGGGCTCAGGGATTTAGGAAAAACTACTAGAAGATATGCTATATCATGAAAGCTAAAAAAATAAAATAATAACAAAGTTCTGGGATTTGTATATTTCTGTTGCTGTTTTCGCTATCCATTCTGCAGTACTTAAAGAACGAGTCTGTTGATGGAGTCCCTTGAAACATTAAGACATATCCTATTTCTTTAGCAAATAAGCTCCTTAGCAAAGATGAATGTTAGTTGTCTTTTGTTCTTTCACATGTTTATTAGAGTATGTTTTCTCAGTGTCTAGAAAGCATTGTTTTTTTAAGCTAGTTTGAACTCAGATTTTCTCTCCTGAATTTGAGATCCATTGAGGGCCAGACACCAGGGAGCTGTTACACATGTATAACTATTCCATTCACACCTCTTCAGGACTTTCAAACAAGTTTAATTATAAGAGAAACAAAAGAAAGCACTTCTTCATCTCCACTGCTAGCAAAAAATAGCTTTGCTGGGAAATTGATTCATTGTAAACTTTGATCCGCCTATTTCAGTTTCTCGGAGTGAATAGTTCAAACATTAAGTATGCTCCTGATTAGAATATTATGTGTGTATTTATATAAATAGTGAATATGCATCTCATATATTTTACATTAATGTATGTGTGAGTGTGTTGAGACAATTAAGAAAAAGATTGGAGTATTTTCAAAAAGATTGAAATGTTTTCAGTGACTCCTAATATAGAAGTGACACTTTTATTTGAGAACACTTTACCAGTGTCCATTATTTGATTGAACACTGTCAATGTCAGGTTCATTATTTGTCTGATAGTAATTAGCCTCAGGATAAAAAGGAGAGAGGAACCCTCTGCTAGTTTCCTGAGGAGTTGTGTAAGCCTGGAAAAATGCTTTTTCTTCTTTTGTGACTCAAAACTCCAGAAAACTCTGTGATGCTGAATGTCATTTGTGTCGGCCAATCTTGTTTTTTCTATCAATGTCATCGTGTCAGAGAAGCACTAGGAAAATGTGCTCACCACCCATTCCTCCTCCCTCCCCCTTACCCAGGTATATCCACACATACTCGGGTATCCAGAAGATGGTGGACAGGGTGCTTTCCAAAACAAGCTGTCTTCAGCACATGGCTCAAGATTAGGTAGACATATTGATGACTTCTCGGTGTAAATATGGTGACCTTAGTCATGCTGGTTAATTTCTTGGAGCTTCCTCTGACTCTCTGCAAAACTCAAGATGATAAGTAAAATCTACTTCTTAAGATTCTTGGGAAATTGATGGGAAATTCTTGGGAAATGGATACTGTGACCATCTAAGATTCCAAGAGTTGTCTAGAACTTGAGGGAGCCTGCAGTAAATCCTCTCTGTCCTTGTCCATCACTCCCCTGAGCTAACCATTTCATAGGCCCTTTCTCTTTCTAGTAATAAAACTTAGTCTGCCAACTTAGTCTGCCAAGGTGTATTTTATTCCCAGTTGTGTACACAGTGGTGAACTTTACATTCATGCATTCAATCAATCAATAATTACTGAGTGTCTACTCTGTGTCACGCACTGTTCTAGATGCTGGGGACCGAACAGTGAACAAAACAGGCTGGAGCTAAAATTCTAGTTAGGGGAGAAAAACAGAAAGGAAATAAGTACATAATATAAGGTGATAAGCACTAATAAGAAAGATAAAACAGGAATGAGAATACAGTCATATTTTAGACTCTTGGTACTGGATATTAGCCATTGTTTATAGATTTGCTCACATACCTAGTTTTTTTCAGCTGGTTGTACTAGAGTTTATTGTTCTTAATTTCCAATATGTTCTACCAATCTCAGAGGGCTAATTTGCTTATGGGAGGAAATGTGTAGTATTTCAGCTTATCTGCTTACTCTCCTTCCCAACCCTCCCACCCCATCCTCCTTCCCATCCTCCTCTGCCTACTAACACCCCCAACTGTCTGAGTTTCCTTTGCTAGCTGTGTATTACGGCGAGTGTCAACATTTTCTTGACATTGATGATACAGAAGGTGACATGAGCTCTCTCTGGAGGGCAGTCACCTGCTGCTTGCAGCCTGAGCTAAAAGCAGATACTCTCATAGACCAGGACGACTGCATTTCCTGGGCAACTGCCTTAAACATGGCTCTTGCAAAAGGACATTGGGAGTTATTGTTAATTACTTCATACTCCAAATTTGGTGGGATATATGCATTTTTTATTGTCATAGAAAGGGAAACACAGCATAATGAGTGTAAAGCAAAGTCGTTACAGGGTTCAACATGGAGTGTCCTAAAAGAAAACACAGTAAAAAATGTATGTGTATTATATAATACACCGTGACTATAAGCCATTAGGTTGTTTTGCAACCGTATCCAGGTGACCCTGATAGGTTAGATTTATAGTATCTCCTCTTCCTCACTTCATTCTCCCCATCCCTTACCCATTAATTTTTCCTGTATCTGGAAATAGGGCAATAAAGAAAAATACAGTTTCTTCTTTCTCTTAAATCAACTATTAACTTCAGGCAAGTGGAACATACACTTGTTCCATCACTTTTTTTTTTAAATCCCCGTATCACATAGCAGAAGAGAATGGTAATTTTATCATGCCATTAATGTGATTCTTTTCTTTATCCCTTAAAGTATCAATCAGTCAGATCGTAATGGGGTGTTAATTTTTCCTTTCCATTTTAATAATTTGGTTCTCCCAGCATTACCCATCATCACGTTTTCCAGATTCTTTGTTTTATTTAAAAATAACTTACCGCTTAACATTGATGTGTTTTTCTGATGTTGTTAGGTGTGGTTGGTGTTACCTTTAGAGAGCTACAGTCACCGGGGGTACTATATGGAGTGTTTTATTTTTCAGGACTTAATGTACCAAACCTGATATCCTATACTGCTCAGAGAGATGATGGAAATCATTTGCAACTAGAAGCTGAATGAATATTCAGCTTTGTCAAGAGAAGTCTCCCTTATTTTATTAGATTTGTAGGTGTTAGTTTCAAAAAATGACATCAGATGGGAGGAAGCAATCTTTGAAATCATTGATTGGCTAAACCATGGTAATAAGATATCGAAATGCAGTGAGTGGTGGAAAATAACAAACAGATCACCCGTAAAACATTTTTTTGTGGCAGCAAATCTCTTTAGCTCCTAGCCCATGATGTCATTAGGTAGTTTGAGAAAGAAATGTGTATGCATCTAAATCTCCTGCAGAGCCCATGAACTTGTTTTCTTCTGAAGATTATGGAATTTGCAGGAATTTTTCAAACGAGGACCATAACCATTCAACTATTAGAGTTTCTTACAAGGACAGCCAGTTTAGCAAGCTCGAGGATTCAGAGGACCTTTCAAGTTTTAGGTCCCATTTGCACACTTGTGTTCAAGTCCCAAAGCAACAGCAGTAGGCGTTACGTATCCCGTGATTAACGCTTTAACCTCCAGCCTATTTGGTATGGTTAAGCATTCATCAGAACGTCAGCATGATTAAATTACAGATCTTAAAAACCCCTTTAGCAGACACTCGACTTTAATCTGCTATTTTCTGTCGTTGTATCCTGTCGCTTTTGCAACTGACCATTAGTGGGTTTTTGTCGCAAAATTGTACCTTGTTATCAAAATAGCTTGTTGTCCAAATTGCTCTCCCATCCTGCAAAATGTTGTTTGTGAACACTTCCCGTGAGTGCCACTCTCCCTCGCCGCCAGAATTTACAGTTATGGAGGAAGCAACAGAAAGTCTAGGGCAGGGGTCCCCAACTGATGTTGAGTTGTATAATTATTTCATTATATATTACAACGTAATCATAATAGAAATAGAGTGCACAATAAATGTAATGAAATGCATTTCAATCATCCTGAAACTGTTTTCCCCTCACCCCCAGTCCATGGAAAAATTGTCTTCCATGAATATGGTCCCTGGTGCCAAAAAGGCTGTGGACCACTGGTCTAGAAAACAGGGCAGGGCTGAGGCACGCCTTGCCTTTTCAATGCTCAGCTTAGGAGCCAAGCAAATTTACTTGGAGGCCTCCAAGGAACTGAACTTCTAAAAGACATTAAATAAGATTCCCTTGCTATTTTTTTATTTAAAAAGCAACTTTATTGAAGATTTCCTTACTTATTCATAATGTATGCTTGCATTTATTTATTTATTTTGTCTCTCTTTCTCGCTCGCTCTCTTTTTTTTTTTTTTTTTTTTTTTTTGAGTTTGGTACCAAAATGCTTACTTTTAGATGAGCTTTTGTCCTGTGATTGAACTGTGAAAGCCTGGGGCAGCTGGAACAGCACCCTGTTACATGCGTGGTTTCCAGTAAACCAAATATTTACATATATCAAATGTGAGAGGCCCTGGGGGGAAATTGGGTGGGCACACAGAAATTTATGAATGCTGCAAAGTCTTTCTTGAACAAGTCTCACTTCTAGGTCTGAAACCTGAGATGCCTCGCTGCAGGTAGCTCAGCTTTTGGAGGAGAGCTGGAGATTTGCATTGGAAGTAAGCAAACCTCTGTCAGTTCTTTTGCATTGTGGGTTTCTGTAAATGTTGGAGGTTAAACTGTTGGTTCTTTATTTTTGTGTCATCGAAGCTGCTGAGTGCTAAGAGGTTATTGATGATAGTTATATTTGCTAGACGTGAAAGATGCTTGGGCAACAGGGCATGCATGACAGTTAATCTTTGTATAGACAAGTTGAGCATCGGTGGCTGACTTAACTGGAGAAAGTTGCAGGTGACATTTAGGAACACAGTGACAGCAAGGGGGAGGGTAGCTCATGGAATCGCTGACCATGCATAGTTGCAGGCACACTAAAACTCTCAGGTGAGAACAGGAGAGACTGTGAAACTTTTACAAATATGAGCTTTTTAAGAATTATAATGAGATCAGAAGGTAGAATGCTGCTGTTCAGGTACTTAGGAGTAAGCCAACGTAGAGAATTAATTACCTGGGTTTAGTTTTGGCCCCACCATTTGGAAGAATTTAACGTGGGAAAAATGATGTATTTTTTCTAAGGCTCAGTTTTTATTTTTCCATCTAGAAAATGGTTCTAAAAAAGTCCTACATTTCAGAACTGTTGTCATGATTAAATGAGATAATATATCTTCAGTGTCTGGCATGATGTCTTGTAATCAGTGCATGCTCAAAAAGTGGTATAGATTATTATTACATCATGGGGGTAATATGTGTGAGAGAGGGAGAGGAATGGGGGGAAGAAAATTGCTCTCTCTTTTGCACTTTTGTGAATGTGTAAGTTTCTCACAACTGAGCTGAAGCATCCGTTATGGAGAGAGCTGATTTTTAGGATTGTTATTGGAGAAATGGAAAGAGAAAGAGATGAAATCCAGCCTTTAACATCCCTAATGGGAACTTGCAGTGAATGGCTAGGCAATAGCCATGCAAGCCAGACTGTCAACACAGGAGAGGCTTTATGGAATTCATTTTCAAGATGCCTGATGGATACACTAGATCGTGGAGTTTTACATACATGAGGACCTGCTTAGACAGAAAGAGAAAGGAGGAGTTTGTCCCTTCTGATTTGAGGGATGTGGGGAGAGGAAGGTAGGAAAGGCAGGAACATCTTCTTTCTCTAGACGTTGTGCAGGACCAGAAATGTATTTTCTATGGGTTCAAAGAAGTTCCTGCAGCAGGGAGAGGAAGCCACTTTGCTGGCTGCCTCCCTTCCCACTGGGGCAGGGAGATGCAGCATTACAGTGGTCCAGGTGATGCCATGCCGTTAGGCATAGACAAGAAGTTGGTGCTGAGTTTACTTGGGCACGCCTGCTAGTAATTGTGGCTTGGATGGGACTGAAAAGTTCCTGGGTGCCCCAAATGAGATAGACAGATGGTGACGGTTAAGCTGTGCCACTGAGAAATGAAGGAAGGCCAAGGTCTCCAGGGAACAGCCCTCAGCCCTGATTAAGCTGCAGGAGACTGGCTGCCATACTCAGGCTTCACATCCCAGGCAGGGCTCCGTATTCAGGGGACAGCCTGTACCCAAGAGTGGCATGGTCCCTGTCCGCCCCAGGGGTTTGGGTCTGTCCACTATTCTGGAGTCTTGCAGCTTGCTCCAGTCTATACACTCAATGCAATCTCCAAGAGGAACAGAAGAAGTGGGGAAATGGGAGAGGAGTGAAATGACTGGGTTGAGCTAAACTGACCCAATGGAGCTCATTTTACTCCTACCCCATTCACAACCAGCGTCGCCAACACCACCCACAGGGCATGGGGTTGTGAGAAAGATGCAGTACGTTGTAGATAAAAGGAAAGAAGTTGTGTCTTTGCAAAGCCAGCTGGAAGTAGGACAGATTTATCACCCTGCTATGATGACTATTACAGCCGTCATATGAAAAATCTAGATGACGGGTGCATTTCTCAGGCCTCACATCATGCTTTCTCTTTTACAAGTCATCCTGCAAAGGCTCTAGGGTAAAGCAGTCCATGCCAGAGAAACCAGGCACATTGCCTTTTGTGTCACTTATCTTTATTCTTGATCTGGTAAGCTGAGTGCTGGAGATAATGGAAGGGCCAAGCAATGTTTAAGTACAGTGAGGCAGGAGGAGGCTTGTGTGATGGAGTAGAGAAAAAATAGACTTGGAAGTCATGTGGGCTTGATTTCTTTCCAATTTATCCTCTTACTTGTTGTGTGACATCTATTATGGGCTGAACTGTGACCCCCTCCAAAAGATGTTGAAGTCCTAAACCCCGATAAATGTAATGCGGCTTACTGGGAAGTAAGGTCTTTGCAGAGGATCAGCTTAAGGGGAGATGATTAGGATGTATCCTAATACAACATGACTGTATCCTTATAAACAGGGAAAATATGGACACAGATATGCCCACAAGAAGCAGATGAATTCAAAGATGATGATGTATCTACAAACTAAGGAATGCCAAAGATGGCCAGCAAGCACCAGAAGCTAGGAGAGAGACAGGGAACAGATTTTCCTTTACAATATTGGGGAGGAACCAACCCTGCGGACACCTTGATTTCGGACTTTTGACTTCCAGATCTATCAGACAACAAATTTTTGTTGTTTAAGCCACACAGTTGTGGCATTTGTTGTGGCATCCCTAGTAACCTAATACAATCTCTTACGGATAGGTAATTTAGAGGGTACAGAATATGTGAAGATAAACATCAAAACCATATTAGAAAAAAATAAGAAAGTTCATTTGATACAGTTGAGCTTCCGTTTTTTCTGAGCTTCCTGGAAACCAAAGTGAAAGGAGTTATATGTTTGGTCATAAAAGTTTTATTATTGCAAAAAAGAAACAATTACAGTTGCTTGGGGGAACCAAGCTTTGTCATAGCCCTGAATTCTAAAGGCAGTGCTCAGTTGCACAGTAGACAAGGCACCCAGTGATACTTCTTTGGCCCATCGAGTACATAAGCCATACACAAATGCATGTGTATAACATGCATGGTAAACATGGTAATACATATGCATTTGTGTATGGATTATGTACCTCCAACTTGATGCTGACACTTGCAACTTCCTGTTTCTTAGAGTTATTATATCAAATCCTGCAAACATAAGAAAGCTAAATTAGCATCACAAAACATTAAGAGCAAGCATGCCTCGTTTTCGTAAGTGATCGTCTGACTGTATCTGCCCTGCTTGCCGTGTTGTGAGTATTTGCCATCTCACTCCTCTTCTCCAAAGCCCAGAAGAATCTGGCCCCACAGTAGAAAAAGGTTCCTCATGTTTTTCTTTTTATCATTTTGAGTTATGCGGAATATATCAATCAATTTTACTCTGAACTTGCATTTCATTTTGAAATACAATATAAGAATTCAATTAAAAATAATGAGTTCACTGACAGCAGCTCTACAGTTCTGTTGAATGTTGTTGTACAGTATGCAAAGGCATGGATTGGGTTGACATCGGTCTAAAATGAAATACTTACCTTTTATAGTCTGGGAAAAGCCAATCTAAAATATGAAAGTAAGGTAGGCATCACATCCCGATGTCCGGTGACGGAGGTTTTTGGAGTAGCAACCTGTTTCAGATACAAACTATCTGTCAATATCTATTGTTGGAGACAGCAGATGTATATACTCCTGAAACTTCTTGATTCTTCCTACCAGAGCCACATGAAAATAATACAATCCTTTTTAAAAAGAATACGTGAGTCATTAAACCATTGCAAGGAAGATACTCAGAAAATAATTAATCAAGCTGTGTTTGGGGCAGTACAAATCAGATTCTACTTCAACAAATAAAAAGGGATTGCCCAAATTATTTTGCTATATCAAAAGCATAGCAAACATATGTTACATAACTAATTTTGTTCAGTCTTTCATTTGTTAATACTGTCTTAGGATGATAATAGAAAAAAAAACATTTTGAGAATTTCTTTCTCTATACCACCAGATACAGAGTTTCTCATTGTTTTTTTTTTCTAGTCTTTACCATTCCCAGTTTGATTTTTTTTTAAATGTTGAATGTAATAAGTAGCTCAGTTAAAGTCCTGCTCCTATGAATAGCAAATACGACAACTTTTTAAGGAAGAGATTGGGAGATAGAGGTGGGTAGCTGAACTTGGTAATGACAATGAAATGATCACAATCAAAAGCTATTGTGAGAACGTGGCCTGTACGATTAACAGCGACACTTCAGCAGTGCTACCACTACAAGAGTCGTATGATGATCTGTTATTTTATATTTCTCTCCGAGATTTCCAAGAGAAATGGCATCAAAAGCGCAAATACTATTTGTAGGATTTCAAACTCTGAGAAACGGCTTAATTTAGAAGATGTTAAAATGTCATAATAGAGAGGAGAGTGGTTAATATTTATGAGTAGCTTCTCTCTGCACTGAAGATCTTAGCTATTTCCTTCATTTTACAGTCAAGATTCAGAAAAAGATGGAAAAGCCTTATCTGTGTGTGTTTGCAGTTTGGAAGGACAGATAGAAATAACATGAAGAGTTGACACATTGAGTCATACTCTGTGTTATAGACACTGAGTGGGAAAAACACAAACTGTTTTCCCTCTGCTCTCAAACCACAACCATCAACACAGAATATTTCTGTGACCACATGTGTGGGGATTTCTCCCACCAACAAGCAGCAGTCGGTTCTGTAGTGGACACCAGCCGGGTGTCCCACGAGACTGCCAACACTACCTGGATGGAGATACCATCACATCCCACAGGTCGAGGCCTCAGTCCCATAAGACTGCCCCCATTTCTGCTGGAAGTCACAAGCCCCAGGTCATTTTACTTTGCTTCTGACTCATCAGCTATAAATTGGGGTTCCCACATGCTCCTCCTTGGGTTCAGTTAATTTGTAGAGCAGCTCATGGAACTCAGGGAAATACATATGTATACTTACATTTATTATAAAGGATATTACGAAGGACATAGATGAAGACATGCATAGGGCAAGGAGTGGGGTAAGAGGCGCAGAGCTTCCATGCCCTC